>RJWM01007758.1:0-76243 GCA_004363535.1 Dasyprocta punctata | reverse complement strand
AAAAAAAAAAAGAAAAGAAAAGAAAAGGGAAGGGGACACATTGATGTCTAGAACCAGCAGGAAAAGCTTCATGGAAATTTTGAGTGCATTAGGAATGAAATGTTTACACAGATGATTATGGCTTTTCACTCTAAGAAATTATTTTTAGTCTTTAAAAATAAACATTCAAGTAACTTAATTTGGTAAAAAAAAAAATACTATGAACAAATGGAAAGACTGTCTTTTTCACAGGACTTATTTTTTTTTCCACAGACAAAATCGCTATTCCAGATTTTGGCACCGGCGCCATGGAGAACTGGGGACTCATCACCTACCGGGAGACGAACCTGCTGTATGACCCCGATGAGTCAGCTTCCTCCAACCAGCAGCGGGTGGCCGCAGTGGTTGCCCATGAACTTGTTCACCAGGTACAGGCTCTTGACATCCACTCGCTAGCTTTTAAAACTGGCTTAAGGCCAGAGGAGTAATTTATTTATGATTTAGCAGGTAAAAATAGCCAACTCAGAAAACCCTTCACACAGGGTAAACATTGAATCATAAAGAAACTTCAAAATCCCGCGCTTTGCCATTCGTCTGTGCAGAGGCGGCCTTCCCGTGCGTTCACTATTCCCAGGCGAACATACTGGAAGGCGGTAACCAAGGAGCATCTAATACCATTCAAAAATCAGGATAAGCACAGCAAGAAATGCGTCGCGTATCGTGCCTGCTGCTTCTGTGACACAGTGACCCACTTTACATGGAGAAATGTTTTGAAATTCTCAAGGCCTCTCTGTCATAAGACTAAGAATGTAAGGATCTCTTTGTTGCTTTTGATTGCAGTGGTTTGGAAATATTGTGACCATGGACTGGTGGGATGACTTGTGGCTGAATGAAGGATTTGCTTCTTTCTTTGAGTTCCTGGGAGTGAACCGTGCAGAAAAAGACTGGCAGATGGTGAGCCCCGGGTGCACGTGCTCCAGATCTCTATTCCTCTGTGCACAGCAGGCCGAGAGCTCTGGACTCTGACGATGGCCCTGAGTTGGGGGCCCAGGGCAGCGGCGAGTGGGGAG
Source organism: Dasyprocta punctata (assembly GCA_004363535.1). NCBI lineage: Eukaryota > Metazoa > Chordata > Mammalia > Rodentia > Dasyproctidae > Dasyprocta > Dasyprocta punctata. Next base: position 75,194 of record RJWM01007758.1, on the reverse strand, counting down.
GTCTACTGTGGAGACAGGGGGAGCCAGTCTTGCTGGCTACCACGGGCTGTGGATATCTATGACAGCGTCATGCAAATCACAGGTCAAGGCAGGACCAAGACATCTAGAATAGAAAATGCCAACCCTGTGTTCACGAAAACATCTGCCCTGCTAACTCTTTGCAAAACTTCAGTCTCACTTTTGTAAACCACTTACCCTAGACAGGTTGCTTGTAACAGTGTAGCAAAAAAACAACAGCATCAACTTAGTAGGCAAGCTCAAGTCCTGGGCACATTTCTCAGGTGCAGAATAGGTCAGTTCTGTCTTCACAGTTCGGTAAGAGCATTGCTCATTGCTCTCTGTCTTACAAGGTTGAAAGTTATGGTGGGCGTGAGCACACTGTGTGTCCCTAAGGGGTCAGGAACAAAAGTTTCTCTGCACCCTATGTTGTTTGTTTGTTTGCTTTTAGAAAAGCCATATATGTGTCATATTTATCCTTAGATGGTGTGCATATTCTTATCTAATTATATGTATGAGTGCGTGTGTGCTCATACATGGGCATAAATGAGTGGATAATTACAAGAGGTTGTGTAGGATGTAGAATACTGCCCTCTACTGGATGTAAATAGAAAATTAAGTGCCTGAAGGCTTTGCAGTTCCTCTAATTTACTTTTAAAATGAAAGAGTAATTTGCAACAGTTGTGTCTTTGAAAGTGTAACCTACACTGGCGTTTGAAGCTTGGACTGTGGGCATTTGGAGACAGAATTGTTTGTTGTGTGAGCTGTGCTGGGAGCTGTGGGCTGTTTAGCAACATCCCTGGCCTCTGTCCCCCCGCTGCCCGTCCTCTCCTGGCTCCAGCTGCTAACAGCAGCCAGGCGTCCCATGGGCTCCTGCATGGGCCCCTGGGGGACAAAAAGTCTTCCTCGCTGAGAACCACTCATCTTCATGAAAATTGCTGTTTGCATATTTATTGGCTATAAACCACATAAATGAAGAATTATTTTACTTTTAGATTGCCTTCTTAAAGTAACCCGATGCCCTGCTTATATCAAACTGCTACAATAAACTATGACATTTTGAACATCATCTAATATTAAAATTTTAGGGTTTCTGAAACAGTGATTGAACTGCGGAAGAATTTGTTATGTAAGTCGTGAGATTTCGGTGAAATTTAATCACATGGTATAATCACACACACCACACTCACCACTCATTCAGTGAATGCTAAAGGGGACCCAAAAACGAATAAAATACATTTTTAACCTTTAAGAAATTCTCAGTTTAAGATAGTATGGTTGAAGGAATCACACAAATAAAGATTTTTTTAGACAGATTGATAAATACAATAATGGAACTTTCTTTCAGCAGTGGAAAGTCTGAGAGCCAGGAATGTAATAAAACCTGGCAATTATTAAACAGACAGCTGATATCCAAGCCAAGAAAACAGTCAAATCTCATGACACTAACAACAGGACACTTTCTACTTATCTAAACCTCTTAGGTGTATAAAAAAATCAAACTCTGGGTCCAAATTACCTTGATTGGCACCTATTGCTTCACGGCAGAACCTTGTCTGTTGTAAGTGGAAATCACAGAATTAGAAAATGTAGGCTAACAAACAGAGCATGCTTCTCTTTTGGAAGTATTTTTAATTAGGCTGGATCAATAAAGCTTTTGAGTTTTTAAATTAGTAGTGGTTTAACAAATAAGGATCTTATTGCTTAAGAATTCAAATAACAGCCCCTAATGTGTTGGGTTTCCACTGGGTCAGGTGCTAGGCCAAGTGATTTGAATCGTCTCTTTCAGCCTGTGTAGAAATTTGACGTATAGATACCATTGTGTCCCCCATTTCAGTGAGGGAGGGAGCTTGCTAAAATTCCAGGAGAATGGAAGGACTGAGCTTTGAACCCAGGAGGTCTGCCTATCCTGCTCGACCTCTCAGCCACTCTGTTTTGCTGGGAAAAGCTAGGACTGAAATGACAATTGATTGTTGGAACTAAAGATAAACTGCTATTTTCTTTGATTAATTACGAGTCATTCGAATTCCAATACCAAGTTGACCTGAGTAAAAACTGAACTTCAGCTTTGGCCAACTGACATGCTACCTCACTTACTTCTCAGAACTCATCTGGGAACCGATGGTATTGCACAGATATGGAAATGAGTTTGAGAAGGGGGGCATGCACCCAAAAGTCACACAGAGGTGGCTAAGACAGAATTCATCAATGCCTGCATTTTCTTGGCCTGTCTGTAGGAGAAGTCAAGGGAGTCATACACAGAAAAAGGGAATGAAATCAATATAGAGCACTATTCTGGCCGAGATCTAAAACGTTCCCCAAAGTTGCATTTGTTTAGAAGGTGACGGGACCATGGGGACACTGTGCTGTTGGGTGGTGTGGCCTGGTGGGACGTGGGCACCTGGGAGGGCGCCCGGAAAGGTCTTGTCCCTGGCACCGCTCTTCCCTCTCTGCCTCCTGGGTACCCTGGGCTGAGCAGCTGTCCTCTCCAGGACTTTCCACCCTGCATTTCTGTCTTGGAGTCAGCTGACCATGGACTGCACCCACTGGAAACTGTGAACCAAGTAAACCCTCTTAAAGCTGAGCATGTTGCATATTATGTCCCAGTGACAGGAAAGAGACTAATACCAGCAATCAGCACAAAATCTAATCAATTTGAAGGCCTAATAGTTTTTAAATAATTTGAGTCCTTTTTATTTATTTCCCCCCATTCTTAGCATATGTGGTTTTATAAAACATGAATGAGTATAAAGGAAATGCTATATTTCTTTGGTTCATTCTGTCATTTCAGCTTGACCAGGTGTTACTTGAAGATGTATTACCTGTACAAGAAGATGACTCTTTAATGTCTTCTCACCCAGTTGTTGTTTCTGTGGAAACCCCTGCTGAAATCACATCTGTTTTTGATGGGATATCTTATAGCAAGGTGAGAAAGATACGGCATTGTTTTAAACATCTTTCTATTTACTGACTTTTCTTTCAGTAGATGCTTAAATATGGTAAGAATGGCTAGACTATGCCAGTGAGCTCTGTAATGTAGTGTAGAACTTATTCCCAGTGAAGGATATTTAATAGTTTATGCTTTTCATACTGATCATTGCGGTATGATTTTGAATTTCCAATTTTTTTTTAATTTTTTTGAGACAGGGTCTCTCTATGCAGTTCAGGCTGGCCTTGGGCTCTCTTTGTAGCCCAGGCTGGTCTCAAACTTGCAAATGATCCTCCTGCCTCAGACTCCCGAGTGCTGGGATTACAGGGGTGTGCCACCACACCCAGCAACAATTTCCAATTTTTTAAAATTTCTCTTTTCACCTTTTTTTATAACTGCTTTCATTTTGGTAGGTCAACATGTAGGGTCTAAGTATCAAATTAAAATTTTTTCCTTGATGACAATGTATTTTACTTTTCTGCTGTATGGTTAATAAGCAATGTCATGTATGTGGGCACCTTTCGTAGCACCTTTAATTCTCCCAGTAATCATTTGAATCCTACTCTGTTGGAAGGAAATATTTTTACAATTTTTATGCAAGGTTTAAGGATGACTTCATTAGCATATTCTAAATGCGGTATTGTTATCCATTAAAACTCTATGAATCTGCAACCTAAACTTTCCCGTTACCCATTCTCTCCCAAGCACCTCCACCAGACATATCCCACAGCTGTGTGTAAATCAATTTAACGTTTTATGTTAGTGCTTTTCTACCCATTTCTAATAGATTACCTGCTACATTAAGTGATTCAAATGCTACTATAGAGTGATCTATTTTGATATTTGGAATATTGCCTAAGAACACTACTATTTATTTATTTTATAATCATTTAAATGCATACTTAATAAAACTGGTTTGAATGAAAAAATTACATATTAGTGCTTGAAATTTATGGCATAATATTTTTGGACTTTCCTCATTATTTTCATGGCATCTTTCCAGGGTTGTTTTATTCATTTTTTTCACATTCTCAATGTTTCTTTTTGTCTTTGTGTTAAAATGAAAATGTCCAGTCTACTTACAGCCAATTGTAATAACTCACATTGAAGAAGTTAGAACCAGTTTTGCCCAAACCGTAGCTATCCCAGGGACTTACGATATTAGATCATAAGTAAATAAATGTTTCACATCCCTTACCTTTCTTACTATGTATAAAAACTATTTAACGAGACCAGACTGGGCTACAAAGTGAGTTCAAGGCCAGCCTGAACTGCATAGTCAGACCCTGTCTCAAAAAATAGGGCCAGGGATTTAGTTCAGTGGCATTAGTGCCTGCCTAGCAGGCATGAGGTTGTGAGTTCAATCCTCAGTACCAAAGAAAAAAGAAAAAAAAAGAGAAACAATTTAAGATGTTGGATAAATTATAAAATAATCGCTAAGTTAAGTGGAGAAGAATATTTTTCTGGTAAGTTACTTGGAAATTGACTTAGAACCTTACAAACAGCGCATCTTGGTATGGATTTTGTAGCACATGAACGGACAGTAAAAGGCAGAGATGCATCAGGTTCTTTGGATGAAAGAAAAACAAATGGCAAACTATGTTTGAAGAGAATGTTTTTAATGCCTACATTACATAACTTCATATTAAACAAATGATTCTTCAACTCTGAATATAATGAGCTTCTGCTAATTATTAACTCTCTAAATATTATTAGCTTCTGCTAAATATAATTATTTTTCCAGTTGTGAGATATATTAATAAATTATCATAATTTTACCCTGAAACAATTTTAATCAAGAAACATGATTTTTAACTGTTCTTTTTCTTAGCATTGCTCCATCTACTGATTCATTTGAGGAAGTGCAACAGTTACTGGACTGTGAAGCCACTGAAATGACAATTTTAGCAACTTTCCTTTACCTTTTAGTTATCTTAGAAGCACAGATTTACAAAGGGTATGCCAACTGATACTTTTATCCTGGAATTATAGAACTATAACCATATAGTTTAACAGCTTCAAGAAACAGTTTCACAAATACGATCATGAAATAAAGTTCCCAACAGTGGTAACTGGTATTTGTTCCTTTACGTAATTTCCATCATCTTGATTTGTGATTTTTCTCCACCGTAGGGAGCTTCCATTCTGAGAATGCTGCAAGACTGGATGACGCCAAGTGTATTTCAAAGAGGATGTCAGGTATGATTTATTACTTTCAGTGATGTTAAAAGTACACTGATAGGTGGTTAATGAAGGCTGAGGTACAGGGTTATTAAGATCAGTTCCCTTTTTAACCTTCCTTTTTTTTTAGGGACAAATAACATAGCAAAAGATAAAAAACAATATCACACCCCGCAGTCTCGTGGGAAAGTTTAAACAGATCAGATACTTTTGGTGCCTTTCACACGTGTATTCGCCTGGGCTCCCCTAACAGGGCACCACGTGGAGGCTCAGACACAGAACTGTATTTTCTCACAGTTCTGAAGGCAGAGGAGCCCAAGACTGAGATGCCGGCCAGTTCTGCTTCTGCTCGGGTTCCCTTCCTGGCCACCTCCTTGGGGTCCCTGGCCGCCTCCTCTCTGGGTCTCCTGTGGTGTGGGGGCGGGGGACGCTGATGTCTTTGTAAGAACACCAGTGTTACCACCCGGGTCTCACCACTGCCACCTCATCTAGACTGGAAAACTTCCCCAATTCATGCATCACAAGATGGAAAATGCAAGTATCTCCAAATGGCTATTCCCTTACAGTAGCTATGCGACTTCATCCTTCTTGCTGGACTGGAAAGTGACTTTATTGCTTTATGATGGGATCAATGAATAAAGAGAGCCCGCTTCTTTTTGGAAAGAGAAATAAAAGAGAGTTTCCTAAAGGTTTTCCCACATCCCATTTACGCATATTGCTCCGATGGGTACTGTGGGCTCATTTTTGTTTTTCTAGCAGATCTAAGTGAGTGGGCTCAGAGCTGCTGCTTTATAATCTGAGTTACTCCAGTCCCCAAGTGCGAGCCCTCCGTCTGCGGGCAGGTCCTGGAGAAGGCTGGGGCTGGAATCCTGTCCCAACTGCTTGCTTCCTGCCCTTGGTCTCCCCACTGGGGTAACCCAGATGTTTAAGTGCAGCAGTGCTGGGGGCGTCCACCCCGTAAAGCAGAAAACAGGCTGGGGACCAGCACCCCGTTAACTTCCACACAGAGCACCGGTATTGCCCGGCATGTGATTCCCCAGGACCGAGCCACGGCCTCATTACTGCGGTGTCTTAGTGGCAGTTAGCTCTTTCGATGACACCCCAAAAGGAAATGCTTTCATTTGGACCAATACTAAAGTAACAAGTAAGACTGAGATTTGAGAGCAATGCAGGGAGTGTGCTGGTATATTTTAGTCTTGTTCACCAACAAAATATTCTGTGTGGAGATTAGGCACAAAAGGAAGGCATGTGTGTCTGCTTACGTGCACAGGAGAATATCGCTTTCCCAAATCATTCCATGGCACTCTATTAGAAGAAATTACTATCGGTTTATCCTAGTTCAGCTTCTAGCACCATCTGCGCTCACAGGATAGAGAAAGACTGTTTTAACTTGAGAAATAATTAGCTTTAGACAAGAATTTTAAAGTGAATTGTAGCATAGATGCCATACTAAAGGAGATGTGAGCGTATCATTGATTTATTAGATCACCTACCTAGTCACATTTTTTTTTCCAGGGCTGGGGTTGGACATCAAACTCAGATGTCCTCATATCCTGTCCCATTGTAAGCACCTTCACTGAGAAACTCCACGTACATCTTCTGTACACTCCAGAGCCTACACATAGTAGGTGGTTCAGAACATGTTTGTTGAATGATTGAGTGAATAGTCTATAAGAGTGAGAACACAGTTATTAAAGAAAGAAGGTTCATTTTCAAAAATTAAAATTCCATTTGCATAGTTTTCAGTCCAAATTAAATTGTTGTTGATAAACAAAATAGCACACCTTTGGCATCTTCAGAACTGGCTTCAAATTCAATGATCTTTCATATTAACTCTTTTAGGGAAGCACCAGAGGAGTCCTTAAAGGTGGGCAGGCAGGGCCGGGGACACAACTTGCAGGTACAGCAAGGCTTGGGCGAGGCCTTGGGTTCCAACCCCAGCCCTGGAAAAAAATAATGTGACTAGGTGATCTCATAAATCAATGATACGCTCACATCTCCTTTAGTATGGCATCTACGCTACAATTCACTTTAAAGTTCTTGTCTAAAGCTAATTATTTCTCAGGTTAAAACAGTCTTTCCCTACCCTGTGAGCGCAGATGGTGCTAGAAGCTGAACTAGGATAAACCGATAGTAATTTCTTCTCCGAATAGAGTGCTATGGAATGATTCACAAAAACACCAAAACACTCTTTTCTTTTCATCTTCAAATATCAGCTAACACCTGAAGACAGCATGTGGCCCACGTAAGCCACCCCCATTAAGCCAGGCTATTCCTCCGCGAGCCGGAGCCCGCACACGGTGGCTTCCTTGAGCTGTCCCGACCACGCTGGCTCTGCGCGGGCCCCACCGCCCTGGCAAACACTAACTCCGCTGGGCAATGCATCGCTCCACAGGGTGCCCTGGGGTGCAGAACCTGGACACAACCAGTGTTCTGCTCACTTTCTCTGCATCGCTTCCCGCAAATCCAACAGCAGACAGCACAGCAGGGCCAGAGTGGGAGAAAGGAGCAGGCACCATGGACTACAAACCCCTGGGCATGAGAAGTGCAGTTTGTTAACGGGGCATCGTAACAACACGCGGTTGTCAAACGGAAACTCGGCCACGTATCTGCCCTGCCTTTTCCTCCCTGGTGCCCGGGATGCAGCTGCTAAGACAGGACGGGCTGAGCTGACGATGTCCCCTCGCCCTGGGCTCCGCAGGGCCTGTGGGGAGGGACGCTGCCACCTCGGCTGTCCTGATGTGGCTGGAGTGACGGCATCGTGATTATTCCCAGTGAAGAGGGAAATTTCTTAGTGCACAATATTCAGAAGCACTAAATAAGCAAAATCAGAGACTTTTGCTATAGTGTTTATATAAATTTCCATTGGCCCTGTAGTTCCAGAGAAGCAGTAAAATGGAATTTTTAAAATTTAGTACATTGCAATTTAAAATACAGCCGTGATGAAAGCCATGCACACCGGGCCAGGGTTCAGGGTTCTCCTCCTCGCGACCTCGGGTCGCTCTCTTCACCTCTGTGGGCACCAGGTCACCTCCTTTGCTTCAAAAATGTGGGATTTGTAGTAAATAGTGTTAATGTTCATTCTGCTTCCAGAGATTGCTAACTTCGTGAGTATAAATGTAAGTATTATAAAGTTACTTTAAAAGATACTATTTAACATAAATTGTCCTTAACACATACATATGGTTATAATGATTAGGAGACTAAGCATTCGATTATTTAATTAAAATACACTGGTTCTCGAAACCCTGGGACTGTCTAGCAGAGCCCGCTCCCTTCCTTTGCCTGCCCTCTGGTGGCGGTGTTGAGAAGAGCACTCATCTCTGGAACAAACCTGGAGGCAGCGTGCCACACCCTCCTCTGGGGCTCCTGCGGTTCTGCGAGTTTTGTTTGCCCTCTCTGTGCATGAGATGAAGAGGAATTTTAAAAATAATGTGTTTTGGGTGCAGCACCTACTGAAAGTTATGCCAGGATCCACTGCAAACGATACGGGTAACGTTAATAATTAAGAACCTTTAAGAGGGGATTGTGGGTGTAGCCGAAGGGTCCAGCACTTGCCGGCTGCTTGAGGGCTCGGGCTCCAGCGTCAGCCCACGCGCCGGAAGAAGACCCCATCTCCCCACTTCTAGGACGTCAGCCGTTCAGCCAGGACGCACGCCTCTAATACAGCAGGAGTCAGGACGTGTCCTGGAGACCCCCAAGAGTGCCTAGCTGTGCCACTCGGAGAAGAGGTTTTCTGTGGAAATGTGTTACACTGTATCTGAAGACTCATCCACCCAGGGTTCCGTGAACAGACTTGCCCAGAGGGGAAGTTTTCTATTTAAAGATTCATATTTTTAAAATACTTGAACAGTGAAGACTTATTCTGTAGAGCAAATAATTTTCACTTCTTTCATTATTATCATTATTGTTGTTCAAGAGATTGTGTATTTATTTTCTTAGAGCAGAGATCAGTAAACTAGTGTCTGGAGGCCAAATCTGCCCACCACCCCCCATTTTTTTAAGGTTCATGACCCAGAAAAGGATCTATATTTTAAAATCACTGAAAAACCAAAAGAAGACTCTAACATATGGAAATTATATAAAATTCAAATATCGACGTGCATAAATAACATTTTATTGGACGACAGCCGTGCTCACTAATTTACATGTGATCTGTAACTGGTTTGGTGCCACAGGGGCAGAACTCAGCGGTCGTGAGCATGAGAAGCTGACACTGACTTCTAAAATACCTTTTGTGTTTTACATACAGATTTACTTGCAAAAGTTCCAATTCAGAAATGCAAAAACTTCAGATTTTTGGCAAGCACTGGAAGAGGTGAGGAAGCGTGTGCCCCCAGGAGATCTTTGATTTACAAACCATACCTTTATACGACTATTCTTTTATTTCCCTTTATGTGTCAATGAACTAGTCTCCCTATTTTTCTAATATCAGGCCAGTAGTCTACCCATAAAAGAAGTGATGGACACCTGGACTTCCCAGATGGGCTACCCCGTGCTGACCGTCAGGGACAAACGCACCGTCATACAGAAGCGCTTCCTGCTGGACCCGCGCGCGGATCCGTCCCAGCCACCTGCGGATCTTGGGTAAGGATCTCCAGTGCCTTTCGAAAGAAAAGCAGAAACGTGGCAGAAACGCGGGTCATTTGCTTAGAACGTGCTCTCGAGTACGTGACCGAAGTGTGCAGATATAAAGACACAGCGCCTTTAGGGGGACCACATGGTCCCCAAATAGCTCAGTGGTCTCCAGGTTCGCCACACCGGGCTGCGCACCTGCCTCTGTGCCTGCTCCTCCTGGACAGCCGTGGATGCAGGAGTGGCGGCACTAAAGCAGTGAATCTGTGAGAGTAAAGCAAGTGGCTGGGGCTGTGTCACCTGACTCTGGAAGCAAAGCAGAGCAGGGACAGACGCCAGCTGAGGGAGGTGCGGCCGCAGGGTAAGAAGGAGGCCGCCCTGGGCCCAGCCCTGGCCGGGTTCTGGGCTGAGTGGCAGCGTGGAGGACGGAAGCCAGGAGCGGGAAGGGGCGCGTGCAGTGGGGCAGTCAGGGTGAGCTCCGGATGCAGGACGTGCGTGCCCCGGGTGTTCTCTCCATCTGCTACCCGCCCCCTGTGCCGAGCTCCCGGGAAGCTGCCGGGACCCCAGGCGAAGGTCCCGAGCGCTGGCTTCCCAGTGAATGGCCTCATAGCAGAGGGAGTTAAGGGTTTCTTTTCCGTCCGTCTTTCACGGTGACGCTGCCTCAAAACACACTTCCTCCACAGCAGGAGACCGAGAAAAATCAGCTTAGGGTGTTTTCTTTTCAGTGCTGAAGATGGAATTCAGGGCCCTCACACTAAGCTACATCCCCGGCCCTTTTTCATTTATTGTTTGAGACAGGGTCTCGCTAGGTCACTACATTGCCCAAGCTGGACTTGGACTTGCGTTTACAATCTTCCTGCCTCAGCCTCCTAGGGTGCTAGGATTACAGGTGTGTGCCACCATACTCAGCAAGTTCTTCTTTAATATGAATGGGCCATCAAGGATCACGGGATACAGGAAAAATATATGAGCATAAAAGGTTAAAATCTCACATGAACACACGAAATTTAAAAAACCCGACTCTATAAGATGCATAATGGAGGAGACAAACTTCTGGAATTATTCAGAGATCAAAAAATAAGAGAGCATAGTGGTACGTCAGTTCACAAACTTAATTCCCACCACTAGAAAAAATGCCTGACACTCACAACGTAAAGGAGGAGAGACGAACATTGGCTCACAGTTTCAGGCCGTGGTCAGCTCCAGGCAGAAGCAGCGTGGCAGAGGGGCCTGGCGGAGGAAAAGCTGCTCACCCCACGGCGGCCAGGAAGGAGAGAGGGAAGGGCGGAGGGGGAGGGGACAGACCCGGGCCACGCCCCCAGTGGCCGCCCCTCGGACCAGGCCCCGCCTCCTAGCGGTGCATTCGGTGATCAGCTCATGCGTGGATGAGCTGATCCAAAGAGGAGGGTGGCACTCCCGATCCAGTCACCTTCCAGAAGCCCCGCAGGAGACTTGGGGGACGTTTTAAAGCTAAACCGGAACACCGGCATTGATCAGCTTTGATACTGTGCCTAGTTTGGGTAGAGAGGACTTCAGGTCCAGCACGGTGTCCTTCCGTCTCCCCTGCCTGATGCTCGCTGAAGGGGTGCTTGGTCCTCTTTATCTCTTTCCTCATGGCCTCGCAGACACTATTTCATAGTCATATATGTAAATTACCACAGGATCAGTGAGTGACAGTGGAATCACCTGAGAAAGGAGAATTTTCAGGTATGCGGAAAGTGTATCAGGCAACGTTTAATAACTGTAAGTCGATTCCTTTACAGTTACTGTTTTATATTCTAGCACATTAGTTTGACCAATTTTAGGACTGTGCAAGCCTTTAGATATTAAAATCATTGACTTTTTTTTTTTTTTTTGGTACTGGGGATCAAACTCACAACCTCACGCTTACCAGGCAGGCACTTACACCACTGAGCTAAATCCGCAGCCCTCTAGATATTAAAATCTTAAACTGCTTTCTCTCTTGTGAAGCAAGCTTCCATTTGGAAAGTGGCTCAGTGATTACTGTCTCCTGTCACACGGGTTCCTCACTGGGGCAGGCATGGGCCGAGATCCTAGAAGCTGTGCTGTCTCCAGGGTGTGATGTTTAAGGTGAATCAATTCACAGGAGTGGGCTTTAATAGCCCTCTGGGTTATTCAAACACAAGCTGTAGTACGCATGAAGGCCACGGGGTTTCCAAGGAGCCCCACCTTGCATGCATAATACACAGCACTTACCGAGCACTGACTAAGTGACCCTCATGGTTTTAAGCACATCAGGTGTGTTTTATAAGAACGGGTGAAACAGAGAGTGACGAGGGAACTTGTTCAAGATCACCTAGAGAGTCAGTCATAAAGCCTTGCTTTGCTGGGTGTGGTGGCGCACGCCTTTAATCCCAGCACTCGGGAGGCTGAGGTAGGCGGAGCGTTGTGAGTTCCAGGCTGGCTTGGGCTACAATGCGAGTGCAAGGCCGGCCTGAACTACACAGTGCGACCCTGCCTCAAAAAACTAGGGCTGGGAGGTTGGCTCAGTGGCTTAAGCGCCTGCCTGGCAGACACGAGGTTGTGAGTTCAATCCCTGGTGCCACAGAAAGAAAAGCCTTGCTTTGAACAAGCCGGCTGGACAGCACTGAGCTGCTGGACAGAGGTGAGAGATGAAGGTGTGAGGAGGCGGGGACCGAGTGTGCAAGCGTGTGGAAGACTTCAGTGTGCGCGTTCATGGGTTTCCAGGGAAAACTGTCCAGGTTCCCCGATCTGCGGTGTGGTGGGCAGATCAGGAGGTGTGAGTTTGTGTGGACTCCAGGAGGCCGGTTAAGGTGATATCGCAGTGAGAGACCCTGGGAGAGGGGCTGGAGACGGCACATGCAGACCAGGAGGGCGGCCGGGCTGCAGCAGGTGGCAGATGGTCCAAAGATTTGGGTGGAGCTAAGATTTTCTAGTTAAAAGACCAAGCAACTTACAAGAGATCCAATCAGATGAATTTGCAGAGAACAACCTCCCTTTCGACCTCCGTTTCCACCTTATAGGGCGGTGCTCAGAGCATCCTTCTAGAGAAGGCAGGAAGGACCTGCGAAGACTTTCGGGCGGGTGTACGGGAGTCAGTAGGTCATGGGGCCGGTTTCCTGCGTGCAGCCCAGGGCTGAGGGAATGAAGCCACCCTAACAGCACGCTCGCAAGTCCCCAGAATTAAAATCACCAAAACACTTGGCTGAGGCTTCAGAGCGAATGAGGAGCTCCGAGAATTGCAAAGCAAGCTGCTGCCCAGCTGCTGGCTCCTGGGTCGGAGCAGTGGGGGGAAGGCGGGGTGCACCTGGCTGTCTGCACCTGGCCGCCGGGAAGTCTCGCTGCTCCGCTCTGACGCTCAGAGACCAGGCCTCTCACTCTAATGCAAGTCCCCACATCAGCTGTGCCCATCAGAGCGAAGGGAACCCCGAGCACCCAGGCCAGCATGAGGTCTCTCGGGGAGGGGCTGTGTGTGCCACTGCTCCCTGTCTTTGTCAGAAGGGAAGGGTTACAGTAGAGAAAATGGCTTTGCCTTTTCACCCTTTCCTCTTCCTGAGGCATGAATTGAATCATTGATCCGAGTTGTTTGCAGGTTTCAGTTCAATTTCTAAGGTCAACATAGGAGTCTTCTGGAGCATTCCATTAATAACTATAAACTGTTTCTTTTATAGCTACTGTTTTATGTTCCAGCAAAGTAGACTGGGCTTACTTAGTGCCGCTGGAGTCTTTGGCTATTACAGTAAAAAGGAAAAGATTCCCTCTTGCGAGATGAGTTTCTGCTGGGGAAGTTCCGGTACCTGCCTGGCCCTGTGCTATGAATCCCGGGTTGGTGAAACCCACTCCCCCGCCCTGGTTCCCAGCCACAGGGCTGGACTTTTTAACCATTCCTTGGACACGAATTCCTCTCCCACACAATTTTATCACCAAATGAATTAAATATGTCATCAGCTATAAAGTCACTTTTTAAACAACAAATCTTTAAATTTTATTCACTAAGACCTAGAAACTGGTGCTATATTAACAGTTCTACTTTTTTCTAATATTTGTCTTTATTTTCTGCCCCCAGATAGGGTTTTTATTTTCATAAAAGCATGATTTTTAGTGACCATTTATCATAAAGTCAATATACTTATCCCAGTTTTGTAAGATAAAAAAGTTTCATATGAATCAGAAAAGTAATTTTAAAAAGTAGGTTCTTTCTTCCCTGTTGAGAGCATTTGTTAAAAATCAGTGGTAGCTGCTGAACAAGTAAGAAAGAGGTATTACAGCAAAAGTGAGCCTTCCTTATTTTTCATTTTATTTAAAAAACTAAATCACAGTAGATGCCTTCATGTTCCCAGAAAAAAAAAAAATGATTCTTTTCCAAGTCCTAAGGTTTGAAGTCTTTGTCTGCTCATACATATTCCAACAGCAGGCGGTGTGACTGTCAGGTTATGCTGTGGGTTGAACGGTGTCTACTATGTGTGCCTCACTGTTTAATCGGAGAGTGGAAGTACTTACGCTGCAGAACTGTAATTAAAAGGCCCACCTGGGAGTAAAGTGTTGGAATACTACGGCCTCAACCATCTCATGTAAATGGACCACTCTCTCCCCCATCTCCGTTAGGAGGACTAACGTCTGTCCTTCCTCCTCCCCCCCCCCGTCTCTCTCTCTCTCTCTCCCTCTCTGTGTGGCACAAGGGATTGGCAAGCACTGTAACACTGGGCTACATTCCCTGCCCGAGAGATTTCATCAGGCCAGCTTTCAAGCCTTTGACAGGACATCCTGTAGGCTGGTAGCTCCCTGGGACGAGGGGTACTGTGCTGGGGCAGTTAAAGTCCCTTTTCTTAGAGAAAGTTAGATCAGCCATATTTAATACGAATGGAGCCTATTATATACCTAGAGCACTAATTATGTCTCTAAATGATGAATTCTGATCCTTCTGAATTTTAGATAGCATAGAGAATCCTTTCATTTATGCAATTTTCATTTCTTAACATTTGACATTCCTAGATCTATTATTTTACTCAGTTTAGATAAGATTGAATCCTGTGATGCTAAAATTATAAAATTATATAGCCTCAACCTATCACTTCTGTCTCGTGATGTCTCAAAGACCTCAGGGCCGTCTTTCTGTACCCGCCTAAAGCTTCCGGCCACTCTGAAGCATGATGTGTGTAGTCCCGGCCAGCGCGGAGTAGCGGGTGCTGCTGAGGTCTGAAATCTCAGCTCAGTCTCTCCCGGCTCTGTGGCTTCCATCCGGCCAGTCCTGGGGAAGAGGAGGAAAAGGTGACGTCAGTGCACAGGCAGCACGGATTAGAGGGCCGGTGACAGAGTGAAACAGGTAGCATGGAGCTGACTGAAGATGCTTCCTCGTGCAGGATAAGCTTGAGTCGTTTCCAGGAAAACGGGTGCGCCTTGAGACCACAGTGGGAAGTGCAGGGAGTCAGGCCCACGAGCGGAAACGTGGCGTGGTTTCTCTTACGTGAGCCCCAAAGTATAACGAAGAGCAAAGTGGAAGACAGCTGGGGAGACAGGTCTCTGGCAAAGGGAAGGCGGCCAAGAGGTGGGTGGGTGGGGTTTGGAGGGGGAAGGGAGTGAAAGAAAAAAGACCTAAGATGCGTTGTATACACGTGAGACTCCTAAAAGGAATGAAGAGATCATGCACTGCAAACCTGTGCCAATACAAATTCAAATTAAAAATGACTGCTTCGTGTCTCCAAAGGGGCTGTGGCCCTGAGATCTCCCTAGGGGCTGGTGCTGTCAGGAGGTGAATCAGCATCCGGATGTGGGAGGACGATGGAGACACAGGGATGCAGTGTCCATGGCAGGCCCCCCCAAAATAATCTGTGTGCTGCTTTATGAAGCATACCCCAAAACATCCCCCTGCAGGAAACCTCCAAAGGATCTAGTAAAAAATCCTGCAATGGCCTTCCACAGTTACAAAACAAAGGATTACTTATTTTATGTAAACAGCAAAAATATTTTCTCCTTGAGTGACATCAATGTTATTATTTGTTAAAAAGAAGCAATGCCTACCTCATTCTCCGCTAGGGAATTGAGTGTTAACGGATCGACTAGCGTGGGCAGAAATTCAGGCCGGAGGTTGGCGTATGGATTCCTCTTCTCTCCAGACCGCCTGTGCTGGTCTGTGAGATGATGTGAGGGGAAACCATCAAAAAGACACTTGTGATCTTTTTTTTTGAGTTTTCAAGACTACTAAGTAACCAAAAGAAGCAACCGGAACCCCCAGAACATGCTTATCTTACGTGTCCTTCACAGCACATGGTCCTCCTGATGTATTTAAAGGAGTCTAGGAGGGGTTGGGGGAGACGGTAGTGTTGATATAATTTCAGCATAATTTCTCATGTGTATCTCTTTCACAGAATTTTACCAATTCCATTTTGAATTCCAACAGTGTTTTCTGTTCGTTGACAAAAACTATAGCATACTAAGAGTTTAAACAAGTATGCGTACATATTAACGTTCAATATTATATTGTGTTGTATTTATGCTGTATCTTTATTTCAAAACCTCAAGAATAATATTCCTCGGCCTTAGTCATTTTGATGCAAATATCTGTCTTTTATGGATTTATAGAAATTGAGAGCAGTTGCATGGGCTATTTTCATCACTAAGGGTGTTATGGTAACTATGTTAGTTGCATACTGCACATGGGGTAATTATAATGAAAATACGCTTGTCTGTTTTTTATTTTTGAATTTGTATCTTTTGATAATAAGAGTTAAATTTTTCTTTTTTAAAAATTTTAGTTACACATGGAATATTCCAGTTAAATGGACCGAAAATAATGTATCACGTACTGTAGTCTACTATAGGTCAAACAGAGCAGGTAAATATCAATTGATTTATTTCTTTTTTGAATTGATATAGTACATTAAATTAATGTAAGCATAAAAATCAATAATAAAGTTGGAAATTATGTAAATTTCAGCTAAAAGAGATTTCTTAAATAATTCATCAGTGATTCCAAATCTTTATCTACAATAAGAACTTTTCTGCCTTGAAACACTCTTTTTACAATTTATTGTGACTGAATCAAGAAAAGGGGTACATACCCAACCATTGGAAGACCAAAGTACAAATTAATTTCCTTCCTTCTTTCCTTTCTCCCTCTCTGCCTCCTCCCTCCTTCTTCCTGCTTTATTTTTCTTTCTATCAGATAAGTAAGCCATTGAATTTCTTAAGATGTTGTATAATGGGCCTTTTTTAAATGCTCTGATTTAGTCCAATCATACATTTCTGCATTCTCTTTCCATTGATTTGTCTTTTCCTTACCTGGAAAACCTTATATAAAAAACAAGGAGATGTTATGCAAGCCTCCAGATCATTGGGAAAGTCATAAATAAGGCAGATGGAGCACCAGCCCCAGAAGATTCTTGCTTTTCTTACTTTTACCATTGTATTTGTTTCGTGTTTCAGTCAATTTTAGAGCATTGTCATCACCTCAGAAAAAAACACATACCCCCTCCCCTAAGCAGCCACTAATCTACTTATGCCTATATAGACCTACCTATTCTAGACAACTGCATACAAATGAAATGATGTATGTAGTATTTTCTGATTTTTTCAGTTAATGTTAACAAGGCTTCCCCATGTAGTAGCCTATATGAGTATTTTATTCCTTTTTATTGCCAAGTTATAGCCCATTGTATAGATATACCACCTTTTCCTTGCCCACTGATCAGTTCATAGATATCTGAGTCATCTCTACCCTTCATCTTTCATGATAATGCCACTATAATCATTTGTGTACGAGTTTTTCTGTAAATCTAGTAGGTTTTCTGCTCCTGCTTTTGTTTTGTTTTGTTTTGTTTTGTTTTTAACTCTTTATCGTGAACTCTTGTGATTACGGTTTCACGATGAACTCTACCAACTTTGGTGTTACGGCGGCAGGGCTCCTGTGTCTGGGGGATCTTCTGAAAAGAGATCGCTATGGCAACAGAGCTTTCCTTCATCATTCGCGCCAACAGTTATTAAACACTGTGGTCAGCTATTCTCAAGTTTTCCAGAAATCCCAGATAATACCATTTTGTCTAAGTATTTTGATAGGTTGTGTGTGAGTACCAAGTTCTAGCTCTTGTGGTCTGTCTTCCACCCATTTCCTTACTCATAAGCGCATTTGCCAAAGGAAAATGGAAAAGAGAGAAAACGGACACTTGAAGATGTGTGAGAGCACTTGTAAAAGGCTTAGAAGAAGGTTAAGATCTCACTGGTGGTTTGCAGTGGATTTGGTGTCAACTATTAACGCATATTTCCCCCATTCCTCACCGTGTTGAACTGAAGGTTGGAAGAATGTCTTCACAGCAGCTTGATTTGCTGTTTGCAAATTTTAGAACATGAATAATTTACCAACCCTAACACAACTTATCCAACATATTCATCGAATGGGGATAAACTTATCCAACTGAATTTACCAGATAACTAAGCCTTCCTTTATAAACTTATTTAGAAAATAAATTTCGAAAGTTTAGAATTTATACTTTGTATGTACTTACTCGGTAGAATTTTAGGAATGCTGAATTTAATTTTCAATCAATTGGTTAATTCAGGCGAGTCCTTCTGGCACCAGCCCTGGGGGGCGCAGGGTACAGAGGGCCGAGGCAGGACTATTGCAAATTCAAGGCCAGCATAGGAAATGTGGCAAGGTTCTATCCTGAAAGTGAAACAAAGCAGGTGTTCATTAAAACTAACATAGAGGCCAGACATAGGCCGCAGGGTGGACATGGGGACAGTGCCAGGGTGGGGACGCGCCAGCCTCCCCGCGTAGACGCCGGCGCAGGGCTGGGTCAGCGGAGAGGCTCAGCGTGGTCCTGCACGGCTAGTGTGGCCACGCACACGGGGAGGGCGCCACAGGACAAGCGCCGGCCCAGACCGGGGACAGGAAAGATTACTGTCAGTACAGACACCTCGGCCAAGAGCACAGGTCAGTGGGCGACAGGGTTGACCGAGTGCAGGGGAACCTGGGCTGGGGACAGAAGACCGGCGTGAACGTGGGAGGACAGGGCCTCTCCCTTCTGTCCTCTGAGCTGACACTGAACACGCCTTCGCCTGTATCTGCTGACTTCTCTGTGTTTCCCTCCTGAGGAGCTGGCCTTGTCCGCTGTCTTCCTGGCCATCCTACATGTACAGCAGGTGCTATGGGGGGCAGCTAGCACCTGCCGATGCACTGAGAGGATGCATGAGTGAGTGAGAAGATGGGTGAGTGAAAACGCGCCCATGCTCACAGAGCTCTGCTGACAAACCCACCTGCATCTGAAACTTCAGAATCGTGACCGGTCACCTAGCCAGAAGCAAACTAGACATCGCTTCCTACTTCAAAGTGCCCGCTCCATTTTTAGGCTGTGCACTAAGTTCCTGTTTCCTGTGTGAGGACAGCTTCGGCTCCTCGCTCAGAGCCAGGTGACAGCGTGGTGGCCCGAGTGCTGCCTGGGAGCTCAGCTCCTGTTACCGTCCTCCCCCTCCCGGCTTCTCTGATGAGTCACCGGTTAGAAATTCCCCAGGCGGAGTGGGACTTCCCCCAGGCCCTCTCATTTACATTCACATTGTACAGGATCTGTTAGGCATTAGGAAAAAAATGAAACACAATTTTCACCAAGCAAAGAGAACCTCTATCACAAAATCTTTTCTGGCTATTCCAACCTGCCCAAAACAAACAAAACAACAACAACGAAAAAAAAATCTCTCATTTTCATAAATATTAGCTGGATTCCATTTTGAAAGGATTTATTCTAACCAAATGAATTTATTCTTACCAAAGCATTACACATTTTCTTATCCTTATTGCTGCTATTTCCTCATTGGGATTTTACTATAGAAGAGTCTTTAGAAATACTTTTTTCTATAGTATATTTCATATTAGTTTCATTGATCCTATTCATAGTATTGTTGCATTATACTTTAAACAAAACAACAGTAACTTAAAGTGCTTTGCTCTCTCTTTTCTTTTTCAAATAAATTATGAGCTCCTTGAAGACACAAACTCCACACCCCATTTCTTGTCCCCTGTCCACGTAATAACAAGGTACTATGCATGCACTAGGAGTCTGATAAGTCCTTGCTTAATAGAGGGTGGTCTGTTCCAGTCTCCTGTTTTTTTAAGAGATCACCCATGTACATTTTTAATTGTCTTTAACTTTAGTATCAGCTACTCTCTTGGCTGTCAATGCATCTACATTTAGTAGCAGTATTTTGCTTTTAGTTTGCTACTCTCTAACAATCAGTGTGATTGCAGGTAATCAATCTTGCTAAAAAGTATTTTCAAGTAGGCTTTCCTAAGAGCATAGGGTCTGAGAGAGGGTCTAAGTCCTCAGTGAAGTCACGGCTTTTCTTACGCCTGGATTTGAAGCTACCTCTGGAGACTTCAGATAACCAAATTCTGACTATCATAGAAATGGAATTTGCTAAAAATTTATAATAGTTATATTTAAAGGTGTAGTCCCAAAATAATGATGAGCATATATATGTTTTCATACACAATGACAAGAGGAAAGAACTTTCTTCATTTTTTCAAAGCCACACGGAGTGTGCAAACCTTGGGTGATTATGGATTTGGTGTTGCCAGTTTAGAAGCTCAGTTCATCAGTTCAACTCTGGTCAACCCCAAGTCTTGGAAGATTTATTCACCTAAACCAAACATACAAGAGATTAACCAAGAATGCTAATTTGTTAATTTACACAGATAAAATACACTGGCCTACTGAACTGGCAAACTCATGTCAGCTAATTAGGTATCTCTTCCCAGGAAGAAAGTTTACTTAGTAAGGATTAGAGGAGAGTTAAGGTAGATCGATTATTTTAAAGATGTCATCAAGCCGTGATAGCCAGATATATTGCGTTATCCAAATGGGTCTAACGATTGCATTCAGAGACTATCGATGGTGGCCGAGGCCATAAAAGTGCCTTGCTTGTGCAGTAGTCCCGAAAGAGAGGTCCCGACCTGCCATCTCTTCGAGGTGGTTCACTGCCAAGTTACAACTTCCAATCCTGTTTTCCCCCTTCTTGTAGTTCTACCACTCACCGTGTTGGCTTGGCTTCCCTTGCTGGATCTTTCGTCTCTGGGCAGAAGAGGGGAGGTCAGTGGAGGACCAGCCTAATCGTGCATCTGTTACTTCTGTCTGGGTTTCCTGACCGGTTCTCAGTCGTGCGCTTCTGCCTGACCACAGGGGCTCTAGTGTACACAGTCCAGCTCTGCACGGGAAGCAAAGGGAGCAGTGTGGCAAAGGCCTCACCTGTCTCTGCCGCGCACCTTATTGGTGGGACCAGACCTGTCAAACGCCGGGAGCACTTTGTGAGCCTGCAAGCTGTGTCAGCTCTGTCGGGCACTGGCTTTCCTGGGCTGTTGGAGACGCCTGGGCAGATCTTCACTATCCTAACCTCCGTTGCTGTTATTCTTTCCAACAGCCACAGTCACCGCTGCTGATAATCCTTCCTCTCTCCAGAGCCCTGTTCATCGCATATTATCTATTTAATCGGCACCTTTCTTTTCAGGCAGATACTTTAGACTGTGTACTGAAATTTGGGGGTGATCTTGTAATTATCACTACTACAATCATGAATGCTTTCCTGAGTGGGTGACTTATTGAAAGTATTATCAGGTGAATAACCAGTCCATTTACAATAGGTCATGTCAGCCTTAGTTTCAGGGTTTGAAGATTTCTACCTTGACCCCAAATAAGATGGCATATCTCACTTGAAAGTTTTAGCTCTTGAGGTATACTTTATATGTCTTAGTTCAAAAGTACTGCTCTGGTACCTTTCAACTCTTTTACTGTTAAGCTATACACAAAATTTAAAAGATGTAAACTGTGTCATTTTACACAGAAAAATAATTTGCTTAAAAGAGTAGTGCCTCACAGCCTGTCTTGGTTACTTTTCCCTGTTGCTGAGACAAAACACCTGATACCCAAAATTAGGGAAGGAAAGGTTTATTTAGCTTACAGTTTTTGGAGGTTTCAGTCCATAATCGGCTGGCTCCAAGGCAGTGTAGCATGGCACTGCGGCAACACTTCAAGGCAGCAGCAGAGCAAAAGCAGCCAGAGTAAAAGTAGGGGGCCAGAGCAAGCCTCTTCTCCTCCTTTACATTGTACCCTCCCCGCCAGGGTGGGTGTAGCATTCACAAATCTCCTTGCCCTCCTTTGCACAGGATGAGGATGTTTACCAAGTAAGAACTCTGGCTCCCTGCTTGAGTCTCTCAGTTAAATTTCTAAACTTCTCAAGTTGACACAATGTATCAACCATAACAGCCTTTAGAGCTAAAGAAAAGTGTTCCCTGATCTAGAACTCCCACAGTATTACAAGTTATTTGTCTAAGGTTCGTTATAATTATTTATATAAAGTAACAATAATAATTGTCATGTATGCTTCTTTTGAAAGGGTAATCATAAGTTTTCTCTACCAGTTAGACAAATGATTAAAGGAGAAAAAAAGAGAATTTTTTAGAAAGGGTCTGTACCCAGAAAAAATTCACTCAACACTTTGATACACATAACTAGTAAGAAACAGCACAATACAATTTATAAGTTGAGAAAGAGAATATTATATGGCTATTATACTTACACTTTCAAATATGCAAATGAAATTGTGGACTATTAACAATATAATTTCAAATGAAAAAGGATCGCTAATCATAGAAATGTAGGGTCCCATGATCTATGATGTGTATCTGCCTGTGTATGTGCATGGGAGATATAGACACATGATAAAAGCATGTTAATAGGCTGTAATTTTGATATCTTTCTGTATACTTTAAAAAATATTTTCCAATTGTTCTATAAAGAACACGTTATTGCCATAATCAGAAAAGAACTAAAAGGAAGCGTACACCTAGAACAGGCATCATTATTTCAGTCCTGCTTCCCCTTGTGTCACTAAACCACCAGAGTATTTTGCTATTGACATCTGTCCCAAAGGTAGTATGAACTTGGAAACTCCTTAACTACTGACTTCCTGGATCTCAGCTTCCTCATGCATAAAGTGAGAAAAATCACAGTAACTCTAGACAGGCTTAACTGGGTCCATATAAAGCACGCTAAAATACTGCAGTATTTAGATGGCTTGCCAGGAACTTCTCAATGTTATTTATATTTGCCTCGCTATTTATAGAACTGGCCACGTATCCCCTTTCATAATAATGAGGATAGCTACCATCTGTTGCACACATACGACATAGCTATGTGGCCAACACTTCGCCTATGTTATCTTATTTAATCTTCGCAACAGCTCAGAGAGGGATTTTTATCCATATTTTCCTCCTGGTGAACTGGCACACAGAGGGGTCAAGTGATTTGGCCAAGGTTACACAGATAGTAAGTCACAGAGAAAGGGTTTTATCCCAGGTCTGTCAGACTCAAAAGTTCACGTTCTTTCTTCTGTAACATATGCTTTATGCTTAGCAAGAGAGACTCCTCCTGAAACAAACATTCTAAGAGTAAGGTTGCCAAAAGATTAGCTTCCTTTCAACAACTTGTCCATGGGAGAATGACAAAGAAAGATTAATACCACATGAGTGAGGTAAGGGTTTATAATTTGTCAAGTACCTACTCTGCAAGGTCCTACAGAAACTTATTGTCCTATTGAAGAGCTTGTTCATATATCATGAAAAACTACTGTGTCCTGGACATCTTCCAGACCTTGCAAATGCCTCCAAAATTTAAATCATCTTTCCTCCCTGACTGACCTGCCTTCCTCCGCACTCCCATGGCAACACCATTATTCATCCCATCATGCGGGTTCTCTTCCTCTCCTCCGACTGTCAACGTCCAGGCAGAAAAAGGGTCGTGTGAGGTGCATCTTGACTCTACCACCTCCTTCCTAGTCATCATCTCCACGTTAGAGTTAGCCCTTATCCTCTCTTGGCCTAGGCCAGTGATGGCGAACCTTTTAGAGATGAGTGCCCAAACAGTAACCCAGAACCCATTCACTTTTCACAGAGTGCCAGCACTGCAATTAAACCTGAATACTGAGGCTTAGTTTGGAAAAAACACCTCACCCGTTAACATCTTTTGATTCAGAAAGGAAAGCAAATAGCGCACACACCATGGGTTTGCCACTACTTCCCCTAGACTATCATGGTATATTCTTAGTCTTTGTGTCTCTAGAGTCTCCTCTAAAATATCTCTCATACTGGCATCAGAATAAATGTCTCCCGTATTTCTAGTAAACAGACCTGAGAATGTTACTTCTTTGCTTAAAAATCTCCTCTATCTTCCCACCTTTCAGAAGGTGGGTTTTTTTTTTTTTTTTTTTATGTTTTATTTTATTTTTTTTTGGTACTGGGGATTGAACTCAGAACTTTGCGCTTGCCAGACAGGCGCTTGTGCTGCTGAGCTAAATCCCAGGCCTGGAAGATGAATTCTCTAACGTGGCATGTGACTCTTCACACTGAAACGTTAGTCTTGCTTCAATCTTATTTTGTATTTTCTAGGATTATTGCCTGCATTGGCACTGTATTCAACTATTTGAAATTCTTCAAATGTACTGTTGCCAAAGAATTATTTAAGTTGTATATTTTCTATGCCCATAAAAACTATGTGAATTGAGAAGTAAAGAAATAATGCTAAGACTGATCTTTTCACAGCATAGCTATTTTTAAGTGTGTGTGTTTTACCTAAAACATAAGTCTCTCTGTTCCTTCAAGGTTGGGCTACTAAAATCTGTATACTAGAACCCTTGTAAATATTAGATGCTACTTTACAAAGAAGGTTGATTTGGCAAATCCATTGATTTAAAAGAAAAAAAAGCGTTGTTGTAGTCAATCGAAATGAGGAAGTAGGAGATCTTACAAAGGTAAATAAAATGGGAAGCGCAAGTAAGGAACGGATTATACAATCGAGAACGCGCATTTGGGTTTTAATGGTGGTGCAGCCTCCTTGACGTGTTGCCGGCGTTCCCGAGTCTCACATCATTGTTCTGCTTGGCAGAAGCCAGGCAGCTTCAGGGTCATCAGCTTCAGTGGTCGACGTTAATTAACAGCATTGTTTTGAATGTCTGCATTTTATCCCCTCCCAGGCCGCTCGGTGAATATTCTTTATGTCATTAATCCATTACGATCAGGAATATATGGATCACTCCCAGAAGGCCTGAACCTCTGTCTTTAGGCCTTGTTTTCCTTTATCGAAGGGTTGGCCAGCACAAAATGATCCCACCCATTTGGCAAGAGGTGTCACAAAGGACAGGATGCGTACTGACATTCTCTCTTTCTCGGCTTCCTCTAGTGACATTCTAAAGTTCAGCAACTAAGTAAGAATTAGACTTTGGGGCTTTGGATTCTAATCAAATTTGACTCCTTGAGCTAATATTTCTTTTCTTTTTGTTTCTTTTTTGCCATCTGGGTCCAATTTCACTATGTTTACAGTATATGCAAACATGTTTCTCATTAGTGTTTATTTGCTACCACAGGACTCACTTTGGCACCTCCTGATTCTATTGAAGATGATTTTCTCAAAATAAACCCAGATCATATTGGATTTTATCGTGTAAATTATGAAGTATCAACTTGGGGACTGATAGCTGATGAACTTGTGTCAAACCACACGGTAAAAGACAGCAACGGTTGTGAATTGTTTTGTGTCTGTTCTAGAAACATTTCAATGATCCTAATTTTCGAAACACACTTTGAGAATCACGCTTTTACCTCCTTCTCCTCTCTGTGCAGGGCTTTTCTTCTGCTGACCGTGCAAGTCTTATTGATGATGCTTTTGCCTTGGCCAGGTAAGTTTGTAATAATGTTGGGTCACTTAAAGTACCGTGGGTCTTTACGTAATTCTTGAATAAATTACAACAACATTTAGGTGTTAGTCAGTTTAGTCTAAAATATCGAACACCAAGATTTTAAACATCATTTTTCTTGACCCCTTTTTGAAATGTGCATACGAGCCTCAGATCCAAAACACTGGGATTAGCTCTTAGCATGCAAAAGCCTCCCTACCCTGTTGGCGTTGAGTATGCCTCATGCCGTGGCAGAGTCCTGGAGCTGACTAGGAGTGATATTTGCATGTGCTCAAAAGTGCGCTTCATAGTTCGATTTAATAAAAGGCAGTGTGTTTCATTAATTCCGTTTGGTGCGCCTGAGCGCACAGTAGGATCTGAATGCCGGCATTGTCCGACCTTGCTCCGGTCTCTGGCCGGGAGGAAGGAGCCGCGCTGCTCCGTGGCGGACTAAGGCGCCACCGAGGCCTCTGACTTTTCCCTGCATGACCCGAGGGGGCCTGCGCCCCGGTAGCCAGCATAGGCGGGGCGGGCGGAGCGGTGACCGCTGCACCCCTGCACGCGCTGCGGGGCGTCAGCATCTGCGATTCTACACGTGTTCGGGACTTTGCAGGCGCTGGAGACGCAGCGGGTTCATTTCTCAGAGGCCATCTGTCGCGGCCTCATTCTCAGCCTGAGCGGGAAGCCGAGGAGATGGCTCCCTGGTGCCTCTGCAGGGGTGGGCGCCCCTTACGGCCCACTTTCCCCCCAGTGCGGCCCCGCACCGCGGCTGGCTGTGACCTGAGCGGCCGTCCCCGAGGTGACGCCCCAGCCCCGCCGGCCTGGCGGCTGCAGCGACTGTAGTACTAACCACAAAGATGGCCTCAGACGCGGGTCCCTGAGGCGCAGGAGGGTTTTCCTCGCGGACTTCTTGACGGCATGTGGAATTGAGAAAGCCTTTTTGGCATTTTTCAAGGATAGAATCGCAGGGTTTAAAAGCAGGCTTTGAAACCCGATGAAAATCCTGGTACCATACAAATTCTTAACCTCAGTTTTCTTGTTAGTAAAATAAGGATGACCTTATAAGACTCTTGTGAGGTATAAATAACAGACATAAAGAACCCCCAAAATCCTCTGGCTTGTGAAGGATGCTCAACGATAAATAATAATAATTGTTATTATTTATTTCTAGCACTCTGGGAGACTGAGGCAAGGTGATCAAAGTTCAAGCCCAGTATGGGGAACTTACCAACTAGGCAAAATGCCCAATCAATCAATCAATCAATCAGGTGGGGAGCTGGGGCTGGAACTCATTGCAAATGGCTTAGTACTAGCAAAAAACCCCATACATACGTTTTTATATTTATGCAAATATATACATATATTACTTGACAGAAATGCATCCAACATTGATTACTAACAGCAAAGATGCATTTAGAAAACCTCCGAATTCACAGGTGGTGTATACTGTGTATGTATTTGCTTTTTAGTAAATATTCAAATTTAGGTTTCACATTTAATCTCCCAGATATGCAATAGATTATTTGCATCACATTACAATATGCCATTAGCTCGTTTAATAAATATGTTTTCAGCACCTAATATATACTAGGTGCTGTGTACATCCTGGAAAATTAAGTGGTGAGAGAATATGACCACTAAATATTTTAAAACAAAACCACTTAGAATTTTTTCTGGGAAATCCTAGATGCATCATGCACCATGATCCTTTCCAAATCCAACTTCTTGGCTGTTAAATTATCTACTGCTAATTTCCGTCACAATACAACCCAGAAGGGTTGGCTCTAAAATGGGGTGAATACCTGTTGAACAGTTTTCTCTCTCTCTCAGGAACTGGATATAAGGCAAATAATTCACACTACTGAAAGACTTCCTTACCTATTTTTTGCTCCTTGACCAGAACCTCATAAAACTTCTAAGCGTTATGGAAAGGATGAAAGCAAAACAAATTCGAAAACCCAAACATACATAGGCTCACACGACAGAGCTGGAAATGCCCGAGGCGTCACCTGGCCTAGGTTCCTCCTGTACCGTGTGAGGAAAACGGGATTCAGAGAGTAACGGACGCCTAGAGGGCCGGCCCGGGCTCCACCTGGCCGCCCGGAAACCAGTGCGGGTAAAGGCAGGGCCGGGTGTTAAGCAGACAGGGGCTGTGGTAGGGACAGAATTCACACAGGCCAACTGAGGTGTTCAAAAAGAAATGTAACCATTACGTTTCATAATAAAACTAAACGTGCTCTGAAAACAAACATATTCTTCATTGCTCTTCAAACTCAGCCCGAAGAGCTAATGCTTTTTTACTGCCCTGGTGGAATTATCAGGCTGGGCAATGACTTGGTCAAGAAAAGGAATAAAAATTCACCCCGCTGCTTTGCTTCCCCACATCATCTCAGTTCTGTAATACGCCCAGTCAACTCAAACCAGCGCAGCTTCCAACATCAAGTGAAGCCCCCATCGGCCTCTAGTTCAGGCCGACCACTGCAGCGGGAGAGGGGCTTGACTTCCCCTTCCTTTCCCCGTTCGGAATTCCCCCTTCATCCCATCTGCCGTGTGCCTCTGGTTCCTCCCACGTTAAGGCAAGAAGAGCTAGGAGGGAGCGTCAGGAAAGGGAAGGAGATCCTGACGTGCTCGTGGCGTCCGTCTGCCTTCGCTCTCCTCTCAGCTTCGTATGTTGTCTCCTGCTGGCTCCTCTCCTCGTGGGATATTGTTCATGGATGTTTTTGCCACCCACACTCATCCCATCAGTAAGGATCTTTCCTGCATGCGTCCCTTGAGGAAGATAAGGGAGAACCTCTGACCTGCTGTGCCCTGCGGGGGGAGTCATGCCTCCTTTGCCCTGACAGCATTTGGAGGAGCGGGCCGCCCCGCACAGCACCACCCTTCCGCTGAAGCACCAGGCCGGCGAGCTCATCCTGCAGATTTCTCAGAGGATCAGACACCAGGCCACAGGCCCTCGGGCTCCGGGATCCCAGGAGCAAGCCCTGACAGTGGGCTCGTTGAACCCTCTCTGCTTTGTGCCAAGCCTCCCACACCTCTCCTCCTCGGGGAAGCATTTGCCTCCTGCTGTCCGGGGCATCCACAAACCACCACTCTGCCCAGCCCCCCCAGCCTCCCCACCCCCTCCTACAGGATGGCGGCGGCTTATCAGCCGGGGGTCACTATGCTAGTCCTCCCCTGGACTTGCATCTTAGTTTGGAGCAAGGGTCTTGGTCTTGAGGCCTTACCCAAACTTAAACAGAACCCTTTCTCCCCACTTGTTTGTTTCGCTTTGCTTTCCAGCGGTTTATATTGTGCTCTATAGAACACTGTTTGCTGTAGCTCGGAAGAGGAAGGGCAACAATACATGGGAAGCCCTGGGAGTGGGGACAGGAGCCACAGAGTGAGGGGAAAATGACAGAGAAGAGGACATAGAGGACCACTTAAACTAACGATCCAAGCAGAATTGCAGCCAGGTTTCTAACAGCGGTAGCTCTGAGGATATCCGAGAGGGCCGTTCTGGCCAATGAGGACCAGGTGAACGCCAGCCATCAAGCAAGAGTCCGGACCTCTGCCCTGGTATAACATTTGTATGTGGGTATTTGGAGAGGTGGGGACAGACATCATAGAAAAACAACTCTTGACACCCCTTCCTGGACTGCCTTTAAAGGAAAGGAAAAAGAGTTTGAATGGAGGAAGTCGTCAGTCAAGTCTGGCCTTCAGAACTACTGTTTGTGAACTTAACGAATGGGCGATTGTTGGATAGGAATGGTGATTTGGACTGAGCCTCCTAGAAGCAGAGGCGGAAATGGAGAGTCTTCAAGTGGTTTTTGCGGTGTGTTCTCTTCTGATCTAGGGAGCAAGAGAAGCGGACCAGGGCAGGGAAAACGTGATCTCATCTGAAGTCCAGCTTTGCCACATCCGGCTAGGAAGTTATGGACTGAACCTGAGCGTGGGCGCAGCTCCTGGGAGCCTTGCTGGCTCTGTGTGTCTAAATCAGGCCGTGCGTAGTCGGGGGTGGCACTGGGTAACGGCCCGGGTAGGGTGGGTGCGCCTGGCTGAGGGCTGTTCCTTGGAGAAGGCAGCAGACCCGAGAGGCGCAGACCGGCTCAGGGGACCTGGGACAGGCCCTGTGGGTGTCTTTGTCCCACCAGCGGGGTCAGCATTGCCCAGGCCTTTGTGGGAAACACACATTATCCGGCCCTGCTGGGAAGCTACCGAGTCAGAAGCTCTGGGACGGGTCTGTGTGTACCCTCCCCTCCAGATGCTGCCGACGCGTGCTCCCATGTGAGAACCCCGGTTCTCGGTGATACTGCTCTTCTGAGATGCCAAGAGCTGCAGAGGGAAAGAGGAGCCCATCGACTTCACTCCCCAGAGACTTCCCCTGCGCTGCCAGCCGGCAGCAATGCACTCCCAGTCCAGTGTCCCGACTCTGCCACTCACACTTTAAGAGAATAATTGATACGAAAGTAGAACCACTGTACAGCTGTATATTGGAAAAAATAAGGCACTGGAAAAGGATATTGAGTTTGCAAGCATTCCAATAGGCACTATTCCGTCCCGACCTTCGATCGTCGGGTTTCTTCCTTAGGTATTCTACATACACTACCCAGGCGGCCAGTTCTTTTGGCTCTGACAACCAAGACCCCTTCTTCTGAATGTTTTCACTTTCATGAAGTGTGCGGTCAGTCCACTTGGCTTCTAACCAAAGCATCTATTATTCTTTTTAGAGTTTCATTAACCTCTTCATGAACTTGATCCTCAGTTATAAATATTCTTTATAAATTTCCTAAGAAAATACCGATTGAACATAGATGTTGCTCTCTCAACCTAGAAAAGTAGAAAATAGTTCAAGTTAGAAAATCATCCATTAATGGAGATATAGATCTCAACAAAAAATTCTATAGTATTTTACTTAAGAAACAGTCTCAAAAATATTTTATTTCTTGAAATTGTTTATACTTATATTGAGGGAGACTAAATAAATGCTCTGAAAAGAAAATCCTTCTAAATAAGAGAATAAACTGAGAAAATATGAAAAGAAATCAGTTTTCTGAACTGAAAACAAACTGTGTCATAACCTTTCAGTTTGGATTTTATTCCCGTCTGTCTGTCCAGTGTTAGTTCATGCCCTAAACCAAGTCCTGGGGAAGAAAACAAGACATAATTGCATTATTTTTCACTTTAAAATAACCTCAAATGTAAGAGTTCTCAGTGCATTAATATTCCTATATTCAATAATTTTAAAAATTAATCTTTAAACTTTCAAATTGTACTTTAGAAAACCAGGATTTCTGTCTAATAGTCTTCCCAAAAGCTAGACTAAAATTGGAAGTATAGCAAGTTCCTGAAAATATAATTTCTGAATGGCTCCAAACTTCCTTTCGAGGAGGGAGAAGTTGCATTCTTTAAATTTTTAAATATCAATAGTATCTTCAAATTTTCTGAAAGAGAAAAAATGCATTTTTATTTATAAAGATTACTGGGAAATGTAAGAAAAGGCGTGGTACAAAGGAAAATGTGTGTTCAATTTTAATATTTTAAGCATTTGTGATTCATGAGACTGTTGATGTTTCCTCTTCATATGCAAATATAAATAGTTTCAGCAAAATACATTTAAAATAATGCTTTTGTATTTTATAATCAATTTGTGAGCTTAACATTTAAAATCTCCTATTCCTCAATATTAACCACACAATAAAATGACTTTTATTTCGTCTGAGTTTTTGCTACAGTGACTTTGCAGGTGTCCATCTTCATGTTCTGTATTCCTTATTTCTCCTGACTATATGTATGTATCACTTCTCATTGCACTAATGAGTCATTTGGAACAAAGCTTTTTGATTGGACGTTGTTATGGTTTGTATCTTGACATCTCCCCAAAGCCTCACGCGGTCCAAGGCGGGGATTTACAAGGTGGATGAATCTAGAAGGTGTGAATGATTCATGGCGCAGTGCTAGGATCGAGGGCACTAGGATTAAGGGTGTGAGTGCCGCCCACCCTGAGTACCTGGCTAAGCTGTAAGGGACAGAAAGAGCTGTGGTCACTCCAGTCTTCGCTTGCTTTTGCTGTCTTCTGTGTGCAATGAATTCTTTCTCCTCTGCCATGCCACTCTGCCTTGGAGCCAGCCAACTATGGCCTGAAACCTTTGTGAACTGGAAGCCAAGTAAATTTTTCTTTCTTTAACTTTGGGTGTCAGGTATTTTGTCTCAGCAACAAGCAAAGTAACTAAGACAATCCTCAGCAATAAGTGCAATTTCTCAATTGTTTAATAGAAGAATTCTCATTAAAATGTAATGTGAGGATCCCCAATTAGTACTTTCAGTCAAGTGGAAACTACCTTTCATGTTTGTGGTTGTTTGACACAGAATCTCACTACATAGTTCAGACTGGTCTTGAACTCATGGTGATCCTCCTGCCTCGGCCTTCCAAGTGCTGGAATTACAGGTGTTCACCACAACCCCTGGCTCCCTAGGTTTTTAATTAATTATATATATTTTTTCTTTTTTAGAGCTCAACTTCTAAATTATAGTGAGGCTCTGGACTTAACCAAGTATCTCAACAAGGAACAGGATTATCTACCATGGCAGAGAGCCATCTCAGCCTTAACCTACATCGTTAGCATGTTTGAAGATGACCAGGAGCTGTACCCGCTGATCGAGGTGACATTTAATGCTGTGGTTTATTTTACCGGTTAGGAGAATAGAATGTTTCTGAGAGAAAAGCCTTCTGGGAGATACCAAACATTTCTACCCACCAAGCGCAGTGACTAACCAAAGCAGGGAGGCTGTCCACGCCTTCCGTTTGAAGTCGCGACAGTATTTGTGGTTCAGTATACTGCATAAACACATATATTTTAGTACTAGAAGGAATAGAGCAATTACTATTTTATTGAAAACTTAAAACGTTTTAAAACCATAAATACTAACTAGATCCTATTTTAACTTATCTCTGTTAAAATAAATTTATTCTTGTCAAAATATAACATCATACTTCCTCATTGTTACTGCTATTATTCCCACCTTGGAATTTTTTCTGTTGGATAGTCTTTCTAAATACTTTTGGGTTTTTGATGATTTCTACAGAGCTTTTGCAAGACATCTGTAATTTTGAACAAAATCTGGATTCAAGTCCCTAACTTTCATTTACTAAATGAAAGACCTCAAGACAGTGATTTTGTATTTGTGGGTCTCATTTCCTTTGTGCAGGGAGAACATTAGTACTTGCCTGCCTAGAACAATGGGATAATGAGACTCAAATGATGTAAAAGTACTTGGTAAATTGTGAATATCAGTCATCTCTATTATTTCATCAATACTTGAATAATCTTCTTATTGCCAGAAATATGTCAGTGTTTTCTTCCTTGTCATATATGTTAACTAAGAAATGGTAATTAAAGGGGCTGACCCCAAACATTGTAAAGCATTAGAGAAAGATCCAGGGTGCCTCCTACCTTCAGGATTCAGGCGAAATTGCATTGTGGTAAAAACTGGATACATTTCTTTGTAAGCCAGACTCAAAGTTCTCTGAGCTAATAAGAAAGAAGATGACCGCAGGGGCTGCCTGTTGTGAGGACTGTCCATCAGCAGTGCGTCTGACTCATCGTACTTGGTGCTTTCATTTCAGGCATACTTCCAAAGTCAAGTGAAGCCCATTGCAGATTCTCTGGGATGGACAGATACTGGTGACCACCTCACAAAGTTATTTTTCATCTTTTTAAAGCTTACATTCATTTAAGATTTGTTGGTATGTTTTGAGACATGCAGAAAAATGCTTAAAGCTCTGGCTGTGTGCTTGTTTGCTTTTTAAAGGTTACTCCGTGCCTCGGTGTTAGGCTTTGCCTGCAAGATGGGTGACAAGGACGCCTTGAACAATGCTTCCTCGTTATTTGAACAGTGGGTAGCTGATGCTGTAAGGTAACTATTCATTTTTTATTATTTATGGCAGACTTAAAACTGAGAAATAAATAAATGAAATCTCTGAAACATTATGTCTTCTTCCAGGATTCCTGTAAATCTCAGGCTTTTGGCTTACCGGTATGGCATGCAGAACTCTGGCAATGAAGCTTCATGGAACTATACTCTAGCACAATACCAGAATACTTCATTAGCTCAAGAAAAAGAAAAACTGCTTTACGGATTAGCATCAGTGCAGAGTGTTTCTCTTTTGTCAAGGTAAATTGGTAGGGTTGTTTGATGGCTTGTTTTTGGTTTTGTGGCCTTGGGGATTGAACTCAGGCCTTTAAACATGCTAGTCAAGTGCTCAGTCACTTTGATACACTCCCAGCCCAAGTTGGGTTTTACTCACTGATATGAATTGTATTTAATAGTTTATATGTCACAATCTCTTTAAGAGTCTGAGTAATAAAGTATGATGTCATTTCCAAAATGTTCATTAAGAATAATTTTTCCTGTAAGAAACAAAGTATGTGTATAAGATTGGCCTAAAGAACTAAAAAAAGAATAAAGAAATATAATCTCATGTGAAAATATTCTGGAGGTAGGTAGTTTTCAGTTATGTGCAATGGATCAACATTTTTATCCAAGACCTGGGATATTTCTCTTTCCGTTCTCCCATGCTCCATGTATTGGGTGGTTCCTCGCTTCCAGAGTTCCAAACATGTTGTCATCACAAAAAGATGTCCAATGGAGCAAGAACACAAGCAAAAGAGTTTCTTCTCACAGTCTGTCTTTTATGCCACGAGGACAAATATCTTCTCTCTGTATAATCTAGAGCTGAGTCATCCTTGATCATTCTAGGTCAACCATTTGAGCATTTGCTAACTAAGATAAACTTGAATTCTTTTGACTGATTTGGGCCAATTATGATTCTCCAGGACTGTGGTACAAGTTTACCTCCCCCTAGGACCAGGGATAGTCAATGACCCTGGAAGAAAACTGAGCTCTATCAACAAAAAAAGAGGAGTGTCTGCCATGCATCCATATACATACACATGTGCACACACGCACACGCACACACGCACATTCTAGAGACCACCGGACACCCACCTATGAATCATTTCCCACTCTATACCCATGCCCCAAATTAACTAGCTTCCTTTTTTTATTTTAAAGAGAGTAAAACCCAACAAAACCGAGCAGAATAAATTAACTAGCTTCTGTATCTGAATTAATGACCTCATTTAACCAGTGCTTATGATGCCCCTTCCATATATATATATGGAATAATAAATGCCTAACATATGATACCTGTCCTACAGAAACTTCTCACTTCATGAGAGGCAGAACATAAATATTAAATTATAATACCAACTTGAAACAACTACCAGGAGTGGTATGCTTTTACCTAGCAAGGTCAACAATACCTTCCCGCCTTGACTCAGGACCATACCCATTCTGCTTCCACTCACAGAATAGACCATCAATAACTTGATCATTTTAACATCACAGGGCACTTTATTAATATTTACAATGTTATGTTTATTAATGTTTACAATTTTATGTTTCTATGTATCAGTTAAAATTATTTTAGATAAAAAAGAATTGGATTATCTTGACACCCATCAAAACATTACACTGATCCAATAGTTCATAGCATTATACTAATTGTATCTGGTAAGGAAATTAGAAAGTGCTTTTGAAGCTTTAGTAAGAATCTTGCAGAGTAGAGAATAGGGGATAGAATTCACAAAAATATAGGAGCCTGCAACTTCAGTGGTTAAAACGTGATATCTATCCTTGAGAAACTTATGCCTTCATGAGAGGCTGTTTCTGGAAACTGAAAAAGTACCTCCAACATGAAAGGCAAATTTTTTACCTTGTGTTGACAACTACAGAAATTTATTTTAATGGGTGTAGTAAGCTTTTCTAAAAATTTGAGGCCAAACATCCACATTTGACTGTGTTACTTCTACCATTTACAACACTTTCTATTTTGAGTCATGGCCAGAGCCAAAGAGAATTCTGCAGGAAGCCCAGGCTGCAGCAATAACTTCCGTAGCATTCCTTTCTAATCTGGAACACATGGTAAATATGCAGGGTTTCATATCCCTGTGCGTTTGTGCTCAAAGGCAAGTACAAAAAGAGGTAGTGTCTTTACTGTCTATGTCTTGTTCCCTGGAGTCCCCGCACTGTTGGGTGGTGAGGCAGCAAGATGGGGAACGACTGATATGATCTTTGTTTTGCAGTCTTTAAATTGAGAAACTCCCAGATTTAAATTGGTTGCTATATTAGAAATCTAGTTTAGTCTCTTGGGATAAATGTCCAAGGTTTCCAGAGTCCCTTCCCATCCCTACAGTTCTCCTGTACAGGGAGCCGTAAGTCACCTTGCAGCGATGGACAAGGAAGCGTGGGTCCTTACTGGTGTTGCCCTCAAATACTTAACTGTTTTTGACCTGGACCAGATTCCACTGGGTCTTTGTTGATCGGATTGTACCTACTGGAAGGGTCTGTGGCAGAGATGAAAGTTGTGGTCCTGGTCATTTACTCTTGCTCATGAAATACTCTGCTGTTGTCTTCTCAGAAGCCTTTTCAGCACCCTACATCGTATCACTGGACTGAACCACCATCTAGGTCCCCAAAGGAACCAACAGTCTTACCTTACATCCACTAATATCTTCACCTCAGGTTCCTCAGGATCTACGGCCCCTCTCACATACCATGATGGATATAGCACACTAGTGGACACTAGTGGAGGATTTTTCTCTTGAACCCAGATGGAGTGGTGTTTTCCAGTTTCCCATGTAACATGGCTTCCCTTTGAGCTTGAGTTTTTTCTAGTCTTTCTTGGAATAAATTTCTATAGTCATGTTACATTAACCTGGCTCTTGATGTATTAATAAATAAGAAATGTGGAGAGATTTTTTATCTTTGATGAAGGTTGCCTCTCAGAACTATCTCATACTCAAGTTGAACAGTGGTCCTCTTGTAATAATTATTATCTCTCATCCGCCTAAAGATATGAAGGATCCAAGCCAGTGGGTAGGAAGCCACAGAACAAGACTGAAATATAAAAATATATCTGATTTATCAGCAACAGATATCCATTTTGAGTTACCTTTCTCATAGCAAATAAATAACGTACCAGTGTTACTTGGAAACATTTTTCTAATAACAGTATGCACTTCTGTAGGGTCTTGGGCTAGAAATGCAACTCTCGATACAACCAGAATACAAATCTAATAGAATCTACCCATTTACTTACTTACTACCCATTTACTTTCTCTTGGATCTAATTGCATTATACTATAATCATAACCAACTAATTTAATCACTTAGATTATATTAGGCTGCTCTTTACAGTGTAGGGAAGAGCAAATGAAGCTTAAGTGTTATATTATTATAGCAAACAAGAGTACAACTGCTTTTTCTTAATTTTCAACTGTTTTTTTTAAAAAAAACCCAGTAGGACAATAGATAAATGAATAAAATGCTTCTATTTAAAAAGCCCCTTTTAAAAAAATTAATCATTAAAATTCAATATTTTTAAATTGATTTAATATCTTTGAAATAATTTATTTAATTTTTAATGTTCTTGTAGTTTATACTTTACCAGTCCTCAAAATCATAGGTTATTTTTTAGAGGCAGTTATATATATTACAGAATTTTACATCATCTTTCACCATTTGTCACATTTAATTCACTTTGTCATTTTATGCTTCAAGAATTAAATTGCTGGAACAAAAGCTATGTTGGCCTGGAATTTAGCTAGTGGTGAACGCTGAAAGTTAATTTTGAGTTGTTTTTCTGTTTGCCTCTGCTTAGGTATCTGGATTTGCTCAAGGACCCAAACGTGATTAAAACTCAGGACGTGTTTACAGTCATCCGATATATCTCCTATAACACTTACGGAAAGAGGATGGCCTGGAATTGGATACAGCTCAACTGGGACTATCTGGTCGACAGGTGGGAGGGGCAGATAATGCTCCAGCGTTTCTTTGTTTGAGCTGAGCTCTGAGCTCCTCCTTCCTCTTCTCTTTGGTGTACTTTCCCTGACGTTACACCATGTCCAAAATGAAGACTGTCAGAGGTGAAGAATCACCATACTTTTGCTGCCGAGGAAGCATGTGCTAGTTAGAAATTACTGTTTCCAATTGAACTAAAGGATTCTGAGGTCCAGTGAGATGACTAAATTGCGTTTTATTTTTGGTTTGATTAAATAAGTGAGTATAATTCTGCCTACCATGGTAGTACCTGGCATAATGTGAGGCGCATATTTAGTTTTCAGTTAATGTTTGATGAAAACTAAATGGAAATTCTTGGACTTGGGCTCCTGTACCTTACTGAGCGCCTATGGGTGGTAACACTTACCTTTTCTGGCCAGATCCTAAAACTGTTAAGTGTTGTGACTAGTTCTTGAAAGGGAACTGTATTTCCTAAGCAACAGCAGCACGGGCGGGGTGTTGTGTTCCGTTTTGTTTTGTTTTTGGTGCTAGCAGTCGAGTCTAAGGCAGGCTCTTGCCAAGAACACCCTTTGCCACTATGCTACACCCCACGCTGGCAATTGCAGTTGTACAACAGGAAATAGGGTGAAAGAAGAAAAAAATCAATGAAAAAGATGCTTTTCCAAATTTCTTATTTCTTTGACCCATTGCAGAAGAAATATTGCTATTTTAGGTTCTGGTCCTGTAAACGTAATGTTCAATTTCCATTAAAAAGGTTTTTCTTTGACAGAGTATAAAATAGAAAATAGAATGAATACCTGTCCCAAATAAATGTGTAAACATTGACAAAAAGATCTTTACCGTCCGTGATCCTCACAGTAGGAAATGGTTTCTTATTATCCCCTCCTGATCTCCCCGTCCATCCCGAAGTGCGGCCTCGCTGATAACGACGGTCTCGAGGGAAATACTAAGGACAGCAAGGACTTGCATCTTTTCTCCGTTCTGTCTTACAGCTCACATCGCTGTTGTGTCTATTTATATTTTGCTTCCTTCTGAAATCTACATTATATCTCTACCTCGAATCCAGGATATTCTACACTGTTTTGCCTGCTCCTGATAGATTTTTTCTGTTTTCCGTTTTTGTGACTAGCAAGTGTGACTATTTATTCCTCTCTGACATTGGTCAGTACACTATGTAAATTTGTATTGTTAATCTGTTTCTAATTTCCATAGACTGCGTGGTTTGGAATGAACAACTCTACCCATTAAGAACATGCTACATGGTGTAACAGTTTATGTCATATTAGGTAGCACACTCTATTTTGAAATATGTGTGCCTGTTGACACAATGTGTTTTGTTTTAGTTGAAAGATCACAAAGCTGTTTTTTGAATACATAAATAAGCACACTGTTTTCTTTTGAATTATTACAGAAAGATAAGTAAATAATGTTTTATTTTATAAAATAAAATTGGTATCATTTATTGTTTATTAAATACAATATTTTTCAAAGCCTGTTTCAATAGGATCAGTGTGACTTATTTAAAATAATACAGTGTTCACAGGCCAGGGATATAGCTCAGTAGTGTAGCACCTGTCTGGCAAGCGTAGGGTCCTGAGTTCTATTCCTGGTATCTACAAAACAGAACAAAACCCTAAAATACTACAATTTTTAGCTGTAAAAATGAATTCGTTATTATATCTTAAAAATTAAAAAGTCAAAAAAAAAGATTTTACCTTTTCTCAGAGGTAATAAATATCTGGAGTTTAGAAATGAATTAGACCTAATAAATGGAATTTTTTTGAAGAAGAATAGTTAAACCATTTCCAGAAGTAGTTTCAAAAATCTTGCCCCAGGTTTTTAGTATTTCTTCATAGTGTAGTGATTTAAATTTCACAAATTGCTGGGCGTGGTGGCGCACGCCTTTAATCCCAGCACTTGGACGGCTGAGGTAGGAGGAGCGTTGTGAGTTCGAGGCCAGCTTGGGCTACAACCCGAGCGCAAGGCCGGCCTGAGTTACATAGTGCAACCCTGCCTCAAAAAAACCAGGGCTGGGAGTTTGGCTCAGTGCCTTAAGCGCCTGCCCTGGCAGGCACGAGGTTGTGAGTTCAATCTCCAGTGCTGCAAGTAAATGAATAAATAAATTTCACAAATTATTATTTCACATAGCCCCAAACATAAAATTGTACAATAACAACATGTCTGACAGTTACACAAGAAGCAATATTACGTTTTGTTTCAATAAATAGAATTTTTCCCATGAAAAATTGTATAAGACAAATTAAACTGAAGCGAGTGAAACTTTATACAAATATTTCCAAACTCGTGAATATTTTCCAAATTATAGAACATGCCGTCTTACTGCCACTACTTCTGAACAACTTATTGCCACCCAAAAGTAAAAAGTGACTTTTTACTGAAACTTTCGTCATATGACTTTTATGACAACGGATCACAATTCCACTGCTGCCTGGCCCATGTAAGCCTGGACGACAGTTCCTAAGATACTGTGGAAATGGTTCTCTATTTCTGTTCTCTATTTCTTCTATGCAACTTTAAGGTGAAACTCTGGAACTGAATGAACCCCGTAAGTCAATAGTGTGGTGTGTTAAAATTTGTTTTTTATTTATTTTATTTATTTTTTGTTACCGAGGATCGAACTCATGACCTTGCATTTGCCAGGCAGGCGCTTGTGCCGCTGAGCTAAATCTTCAGCCCAAGTGTGTTAAAATTTGATTTTGGTTTATGACCATAGATGAAAAAATCAAGACAATAATTTTGACTTAATGAACATGACTAAAACAATTTAAACACTAGCCCATAAAGTAATTTAGTAGGCATTTAACTAAAGCTTTTGTGTGCCTCCATATATTTGTTTTGCATAGCATACTAAGACTTACATAAATGTTAAGTCCAAGAAGATAATTTTTATATAATTTTTCAAACTATCGAAGATCACTAATTAAATCATTATTTTAGTTTTTTAAGTAACCAGTACAATAAATACACAGCATATCCCCTTCTATTTTCTACACTTGATATATTTGTCTCTTGGGATGAATGTATTTTGTTTTATCATTTCTACTACTTATACAGGCGGTTGCAGTTTCTCTTCAGCCTATTCATTGCTAGTTTCCAAGCAGTTTTTTAATTTGTGTCACTAACAACAAAGCAGAGAGAAAATGTTTTTAAACTTTTTATTAGTATACATCTGCAATACATAATTATTACATTCATTGTGGGGGATTGGTGCATGCGCATAACACATCTCAGTTCCTTTTATTTTTTTAAAATTTTTTTCTCAATTCCTTTTTAACAGAGAGATGTATTATAGAAATTATAGGTCATTAAAAATTGTATCACATTGTATTGCAGCAATTTAGTGTATTTTTCCTTTTAAAATTTCTATACTCTTAAACTATGTCCTGTTGTTGCCCAGAACACAGATAAGTAATAATAAAAATAATTACCTACAATGCAGCCATCTAGAAATAATTTTTTTCCTTGAGTCACTTTTCTATGGCTATCAATTTATTTCACAGAAATAGAAATGTACATATGGCTTTATGATTTGCCCTGTACCACACATATAATTTGGATATCACACTATATTGTGGATATCTATTCATGTCTTTATGATTTTTCTTTTTTATTATAATTATTAGCACATATTAATTGAACAATATAACGAGTTTCTTCATAATATTTTCATACATGCAAATACTATACTTTGATCATATGTACCCTGCCTGCTACCCTCCCTCCTCTTCCCCTGTTCCTGGTCGTCCTCCTTCTGCATTTATGTCATCTTCTTTTCTAGAATGAAGTAAGCTTCTTCAGTGTTATTTACAACGGTCAAATGGAATTTCAGTGAGTAGCTGTGTCAGTTTCTGTAGCCAATCTCCATCTGCTGGGCAACAGAATTGTCCCTCCACTACTCTCAGTAATGCGTTGATAAGCAACACCTTTAAATCTTGAGTCTGTTTTTTGTTTGGTTGGTTGGGTTTTTTTTGTACCGGGAATCGAATTCACAGCCTCACACTCGCCAGGGAGGCACTTGTGCCGCTGCGTTAAATCCCTGGCCCTAAGTCTCTGTTTTTTGTGAACGTCCCTGACAATATTTTCAGGATGTAAAGAATACTAGATGTAATACTACTGGCTTAAAGAAAGTCTTCATTTTCAGGGTTTCTGATAGATGTATAAAATTTAACCCAGAAAAATTTTGCATAATAACTGCCTATTTTCCCAACCCCCTCCAATACTCAGTGCTTTTTTTTTTTTTTAAATAATCCTGTTATCTGAGTAGATAAAAATTAATACCTGATTTTAATTCTTCATCCGGCAAACCAGGCGAAGCATCTGCTGTGTGGTAGGCACAGCACTTGGCACCGAGGATGCTAGAATAAGCAGGGGTGTAGCTCGCCCTCCGTCCCGGCGGAGCTCAGAGCCCACAGTGGAGCCCAGCGTGAGGAAAGAGCAGCAGCCAAGACGCGTGTGCTCAGACTCGAGTGACTGCCAACGGGAGAGGCTGGGGCGCCGAGCCCGTGTAGAGGGGACGGGACCGAGGGGCAGGGCGCGGAGGGTGTGAGGGCGGCTGAGCTGGCGGAGAAGCAGGAGTGAAGCGGAAAACGTGATTTTAAAAAAGGGATAAAATGGAAACGAAGCTTTGCAAATAGGGAGGGGAAGATGGGTTAAAGGGAAGAGAAGGGATAGAGAGAAATAGGGAAATCAAAATGTATCACGTACGAGTACAAATGCCCGATGAGGAATCTGATCATTATGTATATCTAAAATGTCGCGGCGAACTGAATTACATATGTATATGTGAAGAAACGAAGCGTTCCTAGCTGAAGATCTATCAGGAGAGAGGAGGTAAAGCCTAAGAATTGCAGAGTCGCCTTGAAAGTTGGGCTTTGTTCTAAGAGCAATGAGCCACTGAAGGGTTTCAAGGGCAAAGGTGAAATGTTTGGTTTTATTTTGGAAAGAAAACTCGTAAGGTGAGACGCAGACCTGGGTTTGGGCAAGCAGTTAGCTGTCCCCACAGTCCCAGCAAAGACGGCGGTAGACTGGAGCCGGGTGCGCAGGCGGAGGTGAAGAGGCCCAGGAACGTGACTTGGTGGCAGATCGCGAAGGGGAGATGAGACTCAGTGACAAGGATAGTGCCGAGGACGTGGTTTTCGGGAGATGGACGAGGTCAGCCTGCACCGTGCGATGGTTTTGTTTCTCTTTGGAGGGGTGAAAGTGGAGATTGTTTCAAGGAGGACATGATTCTTTGTTGATTTGCATAAATCAAAGACCAAAAATTTACTGACATAAAAACCTTGCGAGAGTGTTTCAGTAAAGAAATGGAAGCAGACCCCAGCTGAGCCGAGTGATGCGTGCGTCAGTGAGGAAGTCCCTTGAAACGTGAGTGTGAATGGGAGGCAAAGGCTACTGGGGAAGACACTAGATCAAAGAAGAAGGTTTTCTTCTTGTTAATATGGAAGATATTTTAATATGCTGACTGTACTTAAATGCTGATGAGAAAGATCTGCTGGAAAATGAGAAAATTAATATCTAAAACATGAAAGAGACTTTAAATAAAGAATGCTTAAGAAAGAGGGAAGAAACAGTAACCAAACCCCAGATGAAAGAAGGAAAACCGTTGTATTCATGTATTTGTAAACTAAAGACACAGCTGTGGTCGTGTATTTTCTGTAAGAAGCAGAAGGCCAGGACATCTTGGGGTTGGGGGAATAAGAGGCGAAGTGGAGTCTGGAAGAGAACGGAAACTTTTTTTGATTCAAAAGAAGCGAAGTAACTGGTGAAGGTAATGCAGGAGGATTATCGGTCCGAGGGCCCATTTAAGATTTAAATCCGTGACTTTATAATGAAACAATGTGAGGCAAGTTCAGTGACTTCCCTTGACAGCATTTGACCCCCTGATCCAAACTCAGAGAGAATGGGCAGTTGATTTCATCCGAAATTGAGGCTTTGCTTGAGGTAAATTATTACAATGCCAGGCAGCTTAGGATCAGTGCAAACATTACTGAAAATGGTTCGACCACGGTATCTAAACTGTAAATAAATCAGTGAAAAAAGGAAGAGCTGGTGGTCTGGGAAAGAGAAGAAGCGGGGATGGGTGGGCGATGGACCCGAAATCCAGGCTGCCTCCAAGAGTTCTCACAGCAGAAATGGAAAGCTATACCGGGGGCACATCAGCTTGTGATTTTAGGTACAGATGACTTCCACAGGTGATCACGAACTGTCGTGGGAACTGGGTGGCTACGGTGGAGCTCGGAAAGCATCCCTGGAAATGAGCTCAGGAAGCTAAGGAGCCAGCACGTTGTTAGAGCGACCATCCGTGTGACCTTGCAGTCATCCAAGATGGTGGTGGCCCAGGGAAGAGACGGAAAGGAGCAAGTGCCAGAGCGTATGGTCACTGAGAGGGGACGTCCGTTCAGAAGGAGCAGAGGTTTTCTAGTGTGGGCGGAGGAGTGATGGTCAGGGAGCAGCACCTTGTGTACGCTGACTGCTGCCCTGCCCTGGTGCTACAAAGGATGTGGGGAAACAGACGCCCCCTAAGAGGGAAAAGGTCCTGCAACAAAGGGATGGTGGTTCTGGGGGCCAGGTGACAGTGCTGCCTGATGCCCGGCAGTCACCTTTGGGTAGTGGCTGATGACCTTAGCGATGAGAAGCGAGGTGGATTTACATTCACGGCAGCCTGTGAGGGGGGTGGCCCTGGCCCTGGTACACGGACGATCACATGTGACGACCGCAGAGAGCGTTTCTTCTCTTCCCCGCCAGCACCTTTGCTTTGCTTTGCTTTGCTCATTTTTTACCTTTATATGGTAAAAATACTTACTCTTTATCGTATATGTTACAACTATTTCCTGCTAGTTTTACTTTTAATTTTGTTAGTTTGAAGTTCTTTTTAGTAGAAACTTTTAAATATGTGTAAGACAAACTTTATCCGTGTTTAAATTTCGTAGTGTCTTTTCTTTGCTAGGCTATAATTTTTAAATATAAAATTGTCTTATCACTTTATGTCTAGATATATCTCCCTGTTTCCCTTTACAGCATTCTGGCAGTGAATACTCAGTTCTGTGGTGCTTTTCCTTAAACTGTGATTCGTAGTGGTTAGATCTGTACCTGTGTGGTGCCCATGTACGTTACAGTCTAGAAGAAAACTTTGGATCCTTGTTTTTTAAAAGAGAACATGAAGAAATGACAGGAACAGATCATGGACTCTAAAATCCTATCCTGTTCTCTTGGTAAGAACTGGGTGCCGTGTCTGCCCCAGCTCTGAGCGAGGCCGAGGAGTATAACCGCTAGCTGAGTGCAGGAAAAGAGGATGTATTTATCTACTACATCTGAGAAAATGGTGTGACTCTGTCTACAGAAAGTAGCACAGAATTTGCTAAGAATTTCTCCTGAATGGAATTATTTTAAGTTAAATGTGTTTTCTGACTGTGTTAAGCGTACTTTGAAAATTACTTTCAACACACACAATAAAAAGGAAATACTTGCATCTGGAAAAAAAAATGTAAGGTTCTGAGCACTTGTGCTTCCTTTGACTCTTCTGTATTTCTTTTCAGATTTACAATCAATGACAGATACCTGGGCCGCATTGTCACCATAGCAGAGCCGTTCAACACAGAACTACAGCTGTGGGAGGTATGAGGCGGATTCCTCTCCGGAAGGAAGCCTATCAGACTTATTTCTCAAATAGAAACGCTCTTTACTCCACTCAGATCACAACGGACAATGAGGAATAATCATTCTTTTATCTA
Source organism: Dasyprocta punctata (assembly GCA_004363535.1). Taxonomy (NCBI): domain Eukaryota; kingdom Metazoa; phylum Chordata; class Mammalia; order Rodentia; family Dasyproctidae; genus Dasyprocta; species Dasyprocta punctata. The sequence continues at coordinate 30,230 of RJWM01007758.1, read as the reverse complement.
ATAAAGACATATCTATTGTTTCTTGGCTGAAAAAAATTTCAAATGCTCAAGGAGCAAAATTTTAGAGCTGGGAAAGGCGTGGCTGGGAGTGCTTGGAGACTGTTCCGCGTACCGGAGCATGAACACTCTGTCTCCCCTTTCCTGGTTATTGTAACTCTGGAATAAGTTCTTTAAGATTTGATTCCACTCCAGACTCAAAATTTTGAAATTTCCAAGTAAATTTCAAACCTGAATTCCTGGGAAGGAAACACGTCCATTCATGTTGGACAAATAGTGCATGACATTTTGGCATTGGTTAGATACTGAACCAAGTATTAAGATTCTTGCTTCTGTTAGCACTCGGGAGGCTGAGGTAGGTGGAGCGCTGTGAGTTCAAGGCCAGCCTGGGCTACAAGGTGAGCACAAGGCTGGCCTGAGCTACACAGTGCAACCCTGCCTCAAAAAACCAGGGCCGGGAGTTTGGCTCAGCCCCTTATGTGCCTGTCAGGCAGGCGCAAGGTTGTGAGTTCAATCCCCGGTGCCACAAAAAAAAAAGAAACAAAGCCAGGTGTGGTGGCGCACGCCTTTAATCCCAGCACCCGGGAGGCTGAGGTAGGTGGAGCATTGTGAGTTTGAGGCCGGCTTGGGCTACAACCTGAGTGCAAGGCCGGCCTGAGCTACACAGTGCGACCCTGCCTCAAAAACCTAGGGCCGGGAGTTTGGTTCAGTGGCTTAAGTGCCTGCCTGGCAGGTGCAAGGCTGTGAGTTCAATCCTGGTGCCAGTAAAAAAAAAAAAGAAAGAAACAAAATAATTGTTATTTCTGTCACTGGCAAATACTACTACGGTCAAGTTTGAGAAAAGCTTTGTAGGGCAGAAAGGAGGGTAGAGCCAGTTGAACGAAGGTTGTTTATGTATCTTTAATAAGTGAACTGGATACTCCAGACTCCTAGGAAGAGAAGGTAGGCAAAACCATGATCCCGTGGGCCACATTTTCCAGCGAGTCCGGAGGACAGAGAGAAGTCAGACACAGAAATGGGCAGGCCGGGCGCCAGCGTTCTGCCCTCCTCTCACTGGCTGGAGCCCCCTCCGTTAGCTTGCAGGCTGTCACGGTGTCCAACATGAGTGCTAATCTGAGACCCGAGCCCCGTCTGAACGTTACACTGAGAGGCACACCTCGGCGTCCTGTGGGGACGCTGAGTTTCCATGGGACGGGGACGCAGATCCGCTCCGCAAGTGAAACGCTTGAGGGTGAATGATGGGGTTTAAAACAACATTCCTAATTATTTCCCTCTCTTTTCCAGATGGAGAGCTTTTTTGCAAAGTATCCAAACGCTGGAGCAGGACAAACACCGAGGGAACAAGTTCTTGAAACAGTGAAGAACAATATTGAATGGGTCAAGCAAAATAGAAATGCCATAAGAGAGTGGTTTTTTGGTTTACCAAAGAATGGTTAATGTGTCCAAATGTCACGGTTTAAATTTGTGAATCTGTAGTTTCCCCTTTTAAGCAAAACATTTAATAGGTAATTTACAGCACCGCAGTGGAAGCCTGGTAAATGGGGCTGATTTTGCTGAGTGCTGTGTTGATGTCTGGCAAAGCTTTTAAATTGTTCTTCTTTGTTTATGAAGGAAGATACTAATAGAGTATTTAATATACTCAGGGATTTCTTCTAAGTGTACTTCATAGGAGATTCTTTACAAACTGAAGAGAATTTAATAGTCATTTTAATGTCTTTAAATATCATTCTTTGTATCTTAAATCTGTGAAAATAGAACAATTTGGTCTTAGCTTTACATTTTTAGTACCAAAGAAACACCACTTAATCTTCTCTCTTGATTGATTTTTAAAGTTTAAATACCAGTACTTGAGGGACATATTACCATTTTAATCTTTATTTTATTATTCTGAATTACACAGACCTAATATCATTTTATTCACATATGTCTTACTACTTTAAATCCTACCAAAGTAACCTGGGCTTAAATTTTGCTGGAGGACTGCATGAATTAACCAAAGAAATGGCTGACTGTTGGCTTTTCTCTTGCAAAATCAACAAGAGAACTCTTCATTCTTTTTTAAAATAAATCTAAATTATTACCTTGAACAATATTGTTTTTCAGTGTCACTGTCTCTTAAATAAACATGATGGCAGCATTCCCTAAATAATTTAGCGAGTCACATCCATGATTTGAGAAGTTGACCTTTTTTTTTTTTGGTACCGGGGATCGAACTCATGACCTCACGATTGCCAGGCAGGCACTTGTGCCGCTGAGCTAAATCCCCGGCAAGCTGACCTTTTTTATGCTTGGAACTTTCTCATCTCACACTGTCCCTTACAAAGCTCCCTCAGATATGCTATGAAATTGGAGGAAATGGAATGCTTAACTGTGCTTCGTGGCTCTTAGAGGGAAAAAAAGAAAAAAAACGAAATAGTTGGAAACCATTCAGCAAAGAGATGGCAGATTATTCCATAAAGTTAAATGGAATTAGCGTTTCACTTTGACTTTGCCTAGCAATCTAAGTGTGAAAATAGAGAAATGCATAGAAGTCTCTAGCATGACTCCGCATATCTGAGGCTGTATCATCTTACAGGTGAGTTTTACATTTAAACCCTTAGATCCTCATCCATGCAGAATAACACTGATCAAATTAAAATGCCTGAACTGATTAAAGACATCAATTTCATAGAAGCTGGTGGGCAGAATAGCTTGGATGCGGCACTTAATGCCTCGACTACCCACAGAATAAGACCAATAGGCAGAAGAGATAGAAAATTACTGTGTCCCAATCTGTTATATTCAGAGACACCTAAATTTATATAGAACCTTTAGAACCATTGAGCACTGTAGGATTGACTTGATGAGAAATGAAGCCAATGGGTAAAATTGAAATCTTAGCTTTGATTTTGTTCATATGACTGTGTATCAAAATCATGTACTCGGAAACTTAAACTTTTCTACTCCTGTTTCTTATGACTTCTTATTCCATGCAGCTAAACCAGCAGATTCAAGTGCAGATGGAGGGCAAAAAAGATTAAAAGTTTTATCTATGCAATTTTTTTTTTTTTTTTTTTTTTTTTTGGTACTGGCGATCAAACTCACAACCTCGTGCCTACCAGGCAGGTGCTTACACCACTGAGCTAAATCCCCAGCCCTATTTTTTGAGACAGGGTCTCATTATGCAGTTCAGGCTGGCCTTGAACTCACTTTGTAGCCCAAGTGCTGGGATTAAAGGTGTGCGCCTCCACGCTTGGCTCTCTATGCAATTTTTAAAAACATTATCTTAAATTATTTCAAAAGCGAAGGACGTAGACATCCTGAATCATCTCGCTTCGTGGAGATTAACATCCTAGCTTCCAATTTTGAGAACAAGCCCTGGAAGCCTCTACGCTGTTTCAAGAGGTACCAAAGAGGTAATTTAGGCTTCTCTTTATGAAATAAGCTTTTTGAAGAAAAATATGTTTGAAGGGGATGATACATAAGGCAGATCCCAACTTGTCTCTACATCCTTCTCCTGCCTTCTATTCTAAACATTAAAACTGAGAACCAGTTGTTGGGTTTGCTTCACCGGAAACGAAAAGAAAGAGCTGTCTAGATTTCATCACAGGACGCGCACAGGTTCTTCATCAGGTCCTCCTCAAACAGCATCTGGTTTTGTAAATGCTTCGTGCCCACGAGATAGAGCTATAGTTTTGTCACATGGGAGGAAATTACTACCGTGTGTTGCCTTCAAGTCTAGCATTTTTTCGAGTCTAGCAGTTGTAGTGAAATAGGAGTCAAAGTGACGAGTGTCATCTGCATCAGAAGTGTCCAAAGCCATCACCTGGCTCGCCCTGGGTTACGGTTTACACATTGTGCCAACTTGAGAAGTCTAGAAGCTTAATTAAGTAACTCAGCAGCTCTACATGGTGGGGTGTAGAGCACAAGCAGTTACCTGGTCGTTGTGTCAATTTGAGAAGGTGGGAAGTTTAGCTGAGAGACTCAGCAGGGAGCCAGGGGTCTTACTTTGTAAACATCCTCATCCTGTGCAAAGGAAGACAAGGATATTTGTGAAGCTACACCCACCCTGGAGGGAGGGGGTGACCTGTGTACAGTATAAGGGAGAGAAGGAGGCTTGCTCTTGCCCCTTTTTGCTCTGGCTGCTGCCTTGAAGTGTTGTCCCAGTGTCATGCCACCCTGCCTTGGAACCAGCTGATTATGGACTGAAACCTCCAAAAACTGTAAGATAAATAAACCTTTCCTTCCCTAATTTTGGGCATCAGGTATTTTGTCTCGGCAAAGAGAGAAAAGTAACTAAGACACCCTGCTCTCTCTTTTCCTTCTGCAGCCAGATCCAGCAATGTCCCAGTTAAAGCCTACCCTCCTAGTGTGAATTCCAGGATAAAAAACAAACAAACAAAGACACCCGGAGCAGAATTTAGTCAACACACAGAACACTATCTTGCCTGTGAGAAATACTCCTTCATTGTAAATCACTGAGGTTTTAAGGTTGTCTGCTATTTGAGCATCATCTAACCTACCCCAATACAAACAACACACTAATACCAGGCTATACCATCCTCATTTCCCTCCCAGTCCTTCTCCTCCTCTGTCCTCTCTCAGGGGTCGGCAAATTCTGCCAGCCTGTTTTTGTAAGACCTGTATACAAGGCAAAATAGTTGCCACATTTTTTAAATGATTGGAAGGAATTGAAAGTAGAGCAACAGTTCATGACGTGAGAACTATATGGAATTCAAACGTGACTTATTTAAAGCTCTGTTGGGAGACAGCCACACACATTCAATTGTTTATCAACTATAGCTTGCCTTCTTGCCCTAGCAGCAGGGCTGAATTGTTACAGTAAAATCCGATGGTCTGCAAAGTCTAAAATATTTACCATCTGGCTCTCTCCTGAGAAAAACTAGGTGAATTTATACGTTTTTGCACATTCAGAGGCACAGCCTTTGCATCAGCTCAGCTCTGGTGAGGACTGCGTGGCAGGTGACATCAGAGTGTCATGTGTGTGACAGAGTCTGTCACCAGGTGGGAACCCAGAGAGTAGCTCAGGAGTCAGCTCTCTTACAGCAGCTTGCTCTGCTGAGAGCTCACTCTGGGCCCCGTGAAAACCCACGAACCTTTCCCAGGTGTTCCGCCTGCATCGACACAGCGACCGCGCACCAAGGCCCACCTCTCCTGGACATCACACTGCAGCCCAAGCTTCCAATCCATGGGGGACACTCCAGGTCCAACTCGTGCAAACGATGCTCTGTGCCCCAGCTCTGCACGGGGGGAGTTAGGTACTCAGGGGCCACTAAAAGGACCTGAGTAGGAATTCAAGGGTCCGCGTTAGGCTTCTGGTTTCACAGTGACAGATTCCTGTGTGTTGCGGTTTGTGTCTAGCTGTCTCCCAAGACGCTCCTGCTCTCATGGTGGGGCTTTTGGACCAAGACTGCCCCCTGAGGATGCTAAGCTGACCTGCTGTCCGGAGGTGGGGTGCAGCTGGGAGAAGGGTCATGGGCTGACCTGGAAGGGATCCCTCCTCCCACCAGCTCCTCCCTTCTCCCTCAGCTTCCCGGCTGCCTCTGCTCCCCCTCAGCGTGCTGACCACGCAAGGACCCAACTTCTAAAACGTGAGCCAGAATAAACCTCTCCTCCTTTAAGTCGCGGACGTTGGGTAATTTTTCCCAGCGATGAGGAAAGAGACCGAGACAGTCTTTCTGATCCAGAGGTGGTGTACAGCCGGGGGCATGGTGTCCAGAGGCTGCCAACACTGTCCATCCTGCACCCCCATGAAAAAGTTAGGCGCTGGCTCTCCTGTTTTCTTCCAAATCTCACACAAGTGCTCATCCCACAAGAATCCAATCACAGCAAGCCTGGAAGTGTGGCTGTTACCACCCCAGCCCTGGGAACCGGAGTGATGGGACGTGACCGTGGTAGACAGAGGGGCCCGGCACTGACGGACGGTACCCCGCACCGCTTTCAGTCCTACCTCCTAAAGTGCGGTCAGGTGTCAACCATTTGTGTGCACAGGTGGCAGTGTTAACACCGAAGGGCTCATCACGGGAGCGCGAGGGCAACACTGACTGCGGGGGTTAGCCAGCTTTGCTTCACCCTTTGTGCCTCATTCTCCACTTACCCTTTTGGGGTGGGGTTACCGGGGACGACCCCAGGGCTTTGTGCCCCAACGCAGGCTCTCTACCACTGAGTCACACTCCCAGCCCCGCCACTTCCCTCCTAGCTCATTTCTCTTTGTTTTCATTTGTTTTCTAAAGCCATTTACTAATCTAGGACAGCCAGAACATGAAGTAGGGTTTATTATATAATGGAACCATTCGAACTATTAATTACGCGGATGTGTGAATGAAGACCTTATTCAATTGTGATCGTTAATTTATGAGCCAACTTGACCGGGCCCTGGGTGTCCAGATGAAACATTGCTTCCGAACGTGTCTGTGAGCGAGTTTTCCAAAGTGGCTGCCATCTGAATCAGAGGACTCGGCAAAGGAGACGGCCTGCTCCAACGTGGTGGTCTCCGTCTAGTGCACTGGGGCCCTGGGTAGAGCAAAAGATCGGGGGAGAAGACCCCCTCATCTTCTGTTGTCATTGCACTTAAATTTACACCATCAGCTCTTCTGATTCTCAGAGCTTCACATTTGGGCTCATTTCCTCCACCAGCTTCCCTGGGTCTCTGGCTTATGGAGATGATTTGAGAGACTTCTCCGTCTCTGTAATCACATGAGCCAGTTCCCCATAATAAATCTCCTTTTTACGCATCTCCATCAATAACCTGAGAAACCCTGGAGGGGAGAAGATGAAAACACAGGAAGGGGAAGTATTTTATTTCATTTTAAAGAGGATAAAACCAAGGAAAATAAAACAGATTACCAATCAAAAATAAACCAGTATAAGCCGGGCGTGGTGGTGCACGCCTTTAATCCCAGCACTCGGGAGGCTGAGGTAGGAGAAGCGTTGTGAGTTCGAGGCCTGCTTGGGCTACAACTCGAGCGCCGACTGGCCTGTGCTACATAGTATGACCCTGCCTCAAAAAAACTAGGGCTGGGAGTTCGGCTCAGTGGCTTAAGTGCCTGTCCGGCAGGTGTGAGGCTGTGAGTTCGATCCCCAGTGCCGCAAAAAATAAATAAATAAAATAAAATAATAAAATAAAATAAAATAAACCAGCATAAGTGATACAGGACTTCAAAACCTTAGAAACCAACAATAGTTACCATAATGCCTTTTGTTGTCTTCAAAACAGCTGCAGATACTTTCGGACATAGTAAAAATTGAACAGAACCGAATAGAATAAAAACAATAAAACCAAAACAGTGAATGCAATAAAGGACTTCATAATAAGCCACTAGTAAATCCAAAATGGCTACCATAATATGTCTTGTTATCTTTCAAATAGCTGCTCATGTTATCAGATTTAACATACTCAAACAAAACAAAAGAGAATAAAACCCAACCCAACAAAGCAATGAAAATGATATGGTTTCCCTGCCTGATCGCTTCTTGATGAGGTCTGGTTCTCACCCCCAGCAGTTTACAAATGGTGCCGACTCACGGAGAGAGGCTTGGGAGTGGCTGTCCCCACTCTGGCAGCAGCCTGCGCATGGCGCTGGTTTCCAGGTGGGGGTCACCTTCTGGTGGGGCTAAGTATTTTTAAAATGAAGCAAGACACTGAAATCCCAGCACTCAGAAGGCTGAGCCAGGAGGATCACCATGAGCTCAAGGCCAGCCTGGGCTCCATAATAAGTTCAAGCATAACCTGAACTACAAAGCAAGACCCTGTCTTAAAAAAAAAAAAAAAAAAAAAAAAAAAAAAAAAAAAAAAAAAAAAAAAAAAAAAAAAAAAAAAAAAAAAAAAAAAAAAGGAGCAAGACGAAGCACATTGCCTGAAGGATGCTGGTTAGTTAACTGAGCCACGTTTCATCATAAATTATGCATTTTAAATGCCTGGGGAGAATTTTAATTTTTATGACAGCTGCCAATAAAAAATTGATACCATATTACTTTTATATGAGAAAACAAAGATTTAAACTGCAAAACCTCGTTGTACATCCTTGAATCCTCGCTCTCCTGAAATGCACATATGTGTCTGATTAAAAGAACACAACGGTTCTAAGGTGGAGTAAGGTCCAGAGACAAGGGTCAGGGTGAAAACGTAGAGCTCTTTCCTTCCTTTCTATAGTCTTATCTTTCCCTTGTTGTTGAGAAAAAATATCCAACACTCACAATTAAGGAAGGAAAGGTTTATTTAACTCGCAGTTTGTGGAGGTTTCAGTCCATAATCGGCTGGCTCCAAAGCAGGGTAGCATGGCACAGGGGCAACAGCTCAAGGTGGCAGAAGATGGCAAAAGCAACCAGAGCAAAAAGGAGGAGATAGCTATCGGGGACCTGGCCTAGATCCCCAGTCTCCCTAAAGAGTATATGGTGAAGGCATAAATCAGTGAGGTAAGTGGTATGATTTTAGGGCTTCCAGAGGATCAAAACCCTCTGCAGAGTTCAGGGACTCTGGTGGCTAAGAAGGGGGAATGTCTCTGGGTGGCCCATATTTATTTAGTTTTCATACAAGGAGCGGGTCAGAGTGGAAAACACGGGAAACTGAACAGACCTTGGGAGTGGTTCAAGGACTTTACTAAGTAACAAGTTATGTTAATTTAGGAGAAATATCTTAGGAGAAGATCTCCATGCTGCAGGTCACTACAGGAGTTAAAGTGCAGCTCCAGTCTTTATCTAGTTCACTGGAGTTGGAGCCAGGTGTCCTCAGCTGTGACCTGATCTTGCCTGGGCTGTGCAGCAGCCCTGCACGTGTGTTCAATTTGCAGTTCCAATGGCTCCCAACATATTCCTCCCTTTCATTTAGTTCTTGCATGGGATGGGTGGTCAGTTGAAGCTGGAGAAGCTGTGTTAGGAGAATCCTCATAATTTAAACCCTGTACAGTTCATCAATCTGTAACAATAATCAGTTACCAGTATAGCCAGCAATTGTCGGAAGGTGTTAGTGATTTGAGCTTTTATTACAGCTAACATTTTACTATGGCATTGCATTATACCTTTTGAAATTATACATTTCTGTAGGAGGTTTAAAACCAAGTTAAGATGAGACTGGTATTAAATACAATCAGGTTTTTGTTATCTATTAAGGTCCGCTCAGTCTCTTCAGGAATTGCTGTGGAACCATGCATAGTACCTCTTGGCTCTACAGTCAGTGTCAATCATCAGGATGAGACACAGCCATTGCTGACCAAGTCACTTTCTGTGAAAGCTTGGGAGATGTTTTCTCCTGGTGATTCTCCTTAGGCACACCATACATCAGAGGTGACTTTCCTCTGTGGTCTCATAATCTTCTTGATCAGAAGACCAGGGACTCAGAGTATCTGTGGATGTCACAGCAGAGGTTCTTTCGTGTCCTGGGTCCTTGTTGACCTTGAAAGGCTGAAGCCAAAATATTGACTATCCTCTTAGCCCATCTGTCTTTTTAATTTTTGGTCTCTAAACCTCAGTTGTTGAACATCCAGAAGAAAAGATTGATAACAATACAATGTATTAGAGGCAAAAGCTTAACATTACTAACTTATTTAAATATGAAACACTTTAGAACATTAAAGGAAACTTTTTTACTATCTACGGATATTTTAACATTTTACTACCTATAGTGTTAATAGTTACATATTTTACATAGTAAATCAGGAATCAAAACCATACATGTTATTGTATCATGAGAATTATGACATTTTTGTAACAATCCAAATTTCCATTTTGACATAAAATACCCCTTATAGCCAGTCATCCCTATCTAATACATAATAACTTTTACCTAACTTGTTGACCTTTAATGGGATACACATCTCATAAGCATTTGTTGAAGGCAGAGGTCTGAATCTAAAACAAAATTTTGTCACCATATATAATCCCCGTTTTACATTTTGGAAGACTTGCATATCTGGAAACATGAATACATTAATGTACCATGAGGTTAGTAACAATCTGCCATAGCCATATGAAACCTTGCATGGGCATTTTTAAATCAATAACTTATTGTGTTACTTTTTTTGATGATGACCAATGTGGACATATTACAATAATATACTTTGCAACTTTAGTTCAAGTGTTTAGAACATAAAGAACAAGAGGATAATTTGTATTCATTCTAAAAAGTTGATGCTGTTGTAACATTTTTTCAACTAAAGCTATCTCTTCTTGAGCCTCAGTAGACAGTCTAAGAGGGGAATCAATAGCTGGATCTCCCTGTAGAGTACTATGTAAGTGTTTCAGTTGTTAAGTAGCAATACCCAACCTTGGCCTTATCCAATTGATATCTCCTAATAATTTTTGGAAGTCATTTAAAGTTTTTAAATGATCTTAACGAATCTGTTGCTTCTGTGGCTTTACTGCCTGTAAGTCGCCATTGTTCCCAGGTAGTAGTAAGGGCTGGACAATTGTACCGTGTCTGGAGCAATGCAGAGACCAAAAGATATTAAATCTCGTTTTGCTTTTGTAAATAAATCACATAATTGTTCTTTAATCAGAGTTGACAATAGGATGTCATCCATATAATGAGGAAGGATAAGTTTGTCTAACGTTTTGTAAGGCTTGCTGCACAAAAAGATGACACAAGGTTGGACTATTTTTCATTCCTTGAGGCAGAGTGACCCATTGATACTGTTGCATTGGCTCTTTAAAGTTTAAACTAGGCACAGAAAAGGCAAAATGTGGCCTATCTGCAGGAAAAAGAGGGATGCTAAAAAAAAAAAAAAGCAGTCTTTTAAATCAATTATGATGAGAGGCCAGTCTCTCAGAACTGCAATTGGATTTCACAGCCCTGGTTGCAGCGCCCCCATTGGGAGTAAGCAAGCATTTACAGCTCTTAAATTCTGGAATAACCTCCACTTGCCTGACTTTTTCAGGACAACAAAGACAGGAGTATTCCATGGGCTAACTGAGCTTTCTAAATGTCATAACTGCAATTGTTAACTAATTTGTGTAACTGAGTTAGCTTCTCCTTGTTAATGGGCCACTGATCTACCCAAAAGGGCTCCTCAGTTTTCCACTGTAAAGGCAGAGCTGTTATGGGGGGAGAAGCATCAATGACCCTTGTCAAAAAACCTGCTGACATCTGATACCTTGTCTGTCATTTTTAGGTATAATTTTAGCAGGCTGTTTGACTCCCTGTAGGTTTTTTCCTAGTCCCTTGTCTTTTTGATGTCCACCCTTAGCCATCGTTTGTTTAATCTTAAGATCTGAATCTATCTGTTTAATTTCCACACTGGAACTTGTTTGTTTGGTCTTAAAATCAAAATCACTAGTCAGTACTAATTTCCACTTTTGTAACAAATCTCTTCCCCACAAGTTAACTGGAATAGGTGCCCTGTATGGTAAAAAGAAACATTTTTGTTGGTCTGGCCCCTGGTAAGGCAGGGGTGAGGCACTTTGCAACACATGCTGCAGGGTTCCCAGCCCAATAAGAGAAGTAGGAGCCCTTTGGTCATTGTTCTGATGCAGTTACAGACTCATCCACACCAGTGTCCATTAGACCTTCAAAGCACCTTCCATTAATCTTTATAAAACACATAGGCCTGTTTTTAGTCACTTCCTATGTAAAATAAATCTTTCTGTAGTCTTGCTCTGAGGGTCTTGCTCCCTCTTGAGCTGTCTATATTTTAAGAAGGAAGGTTTATCTATAGGTAACAAAACCAGCTGCACCACATAATCTCCCTGTTCAAAAACTCAGAGACCCATAGCACATACAAGAACTTGTATCTCATCTCAACAATCACCATCGATCACACTGGGCACAATAGTTATTCTTTTTAGATTTAGATCAGCCTTTCCCAGAACAAGACCAACTGTTCCTTCAGGTGGGGGCCCCAGATTCCTGTGGGAATTGGGGTAGGCTGGTCACCGCCGATGAGAGTGACTATGTGAGCTGTATATCTGCCCTATTAGATCTGGCAAGAATTCTGCAATTTTTTTCTAATATGCTCCATTTTTCTACAGTTAAAACATTTCACATTACTTTCTTTTGTATTTGCAAGACCAGCCATACCTGAGTCATCATAGTTGTCTTATATAATTCAGTTCCAATGTCTTGACAAGCTCAAATATATGTGATTTTAAATCATTAGTCGATTTTACAGGACTTAAAGCCTGTTTACAGTCCCAATTGGTGTTTTCATATGCTACTTGTAGAGTTAAAATGTTCACAGCTTCTGTGTTTGAAATCTGTCTGTGAACAGCTTCTTGTAATTTAGCCACAAACTGAGTAAAATGTTCTTGGGGTCCTTGCTCTGGAATTGTTATCCATGCTCCTTTTATCAAATCTACCAGTTGGGAATATAGCTCACCAGGAGATTGAATCTGTTCCCCAAGCAGCGCATATATTCCTGTCCCAGAAAGCATTTTCTCATTTATTGCTGGACACAGATGGGGACCCATTCTGTTTCTATGAGCCTGCTCTGAAACAAGAGTTTTTAGCTTTACGTCTAAATGAAGGAATTGAGCAGGAGACAGGCATATTTGTGCCAGATATTTGATGTCATAAGGTGTCAATTGATATGTATCCAAAACATTTTGTAAGAGTCCCACAGTAAATGGACTTAAAACTGAAGAAATTAGAGTTCAAGTTGAGAATGTCTTCGGGGAAATGATTTTTCCTGTGCTGTGTGCCTTTTTAAGAGTTTTTTCCAACTCTTTCCCAATTATCAATATCTGTAATGCCTGTCTGGGGAACCCATGGATTATATTTTGTTACCTCTTCCAATATTTTTGCTAGGTCTTTCTTTGGCACGTAAACCCCTGAACGTTTAAGCAGCCTTGGAGGAGCTGTCAGTACCTTTGCTCCTCAGCTGTGGACCTTTGCCCCATTTTTACTCCCAGATAAAACAGCATGTTCACAGTGGGAAGACTCACCCTTGTTCTTCCCTCTCTTCTCCAGATGTCCCTAGTGAAGTTTCTGTCCTGTGAAGGCCTCCTCCATTTCCACACTTTCCACTCTAAGCAGACTTACTTGTTCAGGCTAAAATTCCTAGTCCCAGGATTTCAGGTGCCTGTTCCGGGCTCCAGTAATTGGGGACCTGGCCTAGATCCCCAATCTCCCTAAAGAGTGTATGGCAAAAGCTTAAATAAATGAGGTAAGTGGTATGATTTTAGGGCTCCAGGAGGATCAAAACCCTCTGCAGAGTTCGGGGACTCTGGTGGCTAAGATGGGGGATGTCTCTGGGAAGCTGGTACTTATTTAGTTTTCATACAAGGAGGGGGTCAGAGTGGAAAATGCAGGAAATGGAACAGACCTTGGGAGTGGTTCAAGGACTTTTCTAAGTAACAAGTTATGTTAATTTAGGAGAAATATCTTAGGAGAAGATCTCCATGCTGCAGTTCACTACAGCAGTGAAAGTGCAGCTCCAGTCTTTATCTAGTTCACTGGAGTTGGAGCCAGGTGTCCTCAGCTGTGACCTTATGCAGCAGACCTGCACGTGTGTTCAGTTTCCACTTCTAACGGCTCCCAACAGACAGCAAGCCTCTTTTCCTCCCTTACATTGTAAGCAGGCTACCCGCTCAAGGGTAGGTATAGCACTCACAACATCCCTGTGCCCTGGACTTGCACAGGATGAGGACGTTGGCTCTCTGCTGAGTCACTTAAACTTCTAAAGTTCTCAAGTTGACACAGGGTATCAATCATTACATATAAAGGTAATTATCTAACCAGGATTCCTCTCGACCAAAGACTTGCTTGCTTTATTCTTCTCCTAATACCTCCTCTCCTATATGCAAAAGATAAGTGTTAGAAGGTACTGTCTCTGCAAGCATTGACCACCGCCCACAACAACAGCTTGATACACATCCTTCTCAAGTGCATGGTAACCTTCTCTCATTGGCTTAGGTTGCCATCTTCATTTGACTTCAGAAAGCACTGCACTAGTAAGTCTGTCTTCTCTTTCTTATATCTGTCTTCAGTGTTTCCTTCTCTTCTCTTTGCATTGGTAGAGAAACATTTTTCCCCTGTAAGAAATTAAAAACCTATGGTGGCCCATTTTTAAACACGCATTTAAGAAGACCATAAGTGAAGGGGACCTTGCAGGAGAGATGAAAACATTGAGAGCCACCTTTGTAGAATGTAGGTGTGGACACAGGGAGAAGAAAAGGGTGTACTTTGGTGAAGGCTTAGAAGAGACGTTGTAACTGCATACAGCAAGTTCACAAAGAGTCTTTAAACAAGAACACCTGCTTCTTGCAAGAATAGACAGTGTCAGGAAGAAATCCAAACTCAAATCAGAGGGGAGCCTGGGTAACCCTCAGGTGATTTCTGGGGAGACTGAGCACCCCTAGCACTCAGCCAGTGAGGGAAAGGAGAAAGAGCCCTGCATGCGAGGGGTTAAACTGGTCACACCCTGCCTTGTAAGACTGAGAGAGAGCCTGGCTGTCACCGCTCTCCCTGCCACCCCTCTTCAGGTCTGTGTGAGCGACCACCCACAAAAGGACAAACGGACAACAACACAGAGCAAACCAACCATCCTCTCTCCATCTCCTTTCCAGGTCTGCCCTTATCTTCACCCCAGTTTTCTCTCGAGTTGTGTATGTTCATCTACAATCTCATCCTTCAGCCCATACTAATAGGGCTTTCATCCTTGCTGTCCACCGAAACTCCAATGGCTGACGTCGCTTTGAAATCCAGTGGTCAATTCCCAAAGCGATTGTACAGGACGTCCTAATAGCATCATCCACATCAGTGCTAACTGATCACTGGCTGGTCTAAAGTTCAGTTTAGAATAGGCAAATGAGATGAAGTATGTTCTCAAGAAAATCTCTCTAAAATATTTTCTCAATGGAGTTTGGATGTCTTTATCAGGACAAAAATGAGTTTGAATCTAGGTATCTTCCTGTTCTAATAATTAGACAACTTAAGGGAAATATTGATGTATTTTTTAATAAATTAGAAAGGCTGCTGTCTTGATGAAATACACTACAAAAGTAGAACCCTGTGCAAAGGTAGGGTGCCCCCCATGAATGACTTTGCATTCGTGTACCCCAACACATAAGCCAGCTGTTAAGATCCCAAAGGTTACAGACACACGGAGGCTCCAGTTTTTAAGCCTGTAAAGATTTTAAGAAAATATTGCTGAGCTTCGTTCTCAACCATCTTCCTTTAAAGGGAAAAAAATAAAACAACTCTTCATAAAATAAAGTAAAATAAAATCCATGTCTTTAATCAATATATCTTTGCAGTTAACACTTCCAAGATAAATTGAGCATGTATTCTAATTGGAAGGATCTGTGTCAAAATCACAACAACGATTATGCCTGAGTGGAGTAACTGATGCTCATCCAAGGAGCTAAAGGTCTAGATGTAAGATCGATAAACGCGAAAATGGTTGTATGCACTTCGTAAAAGATTCATCTGCACCATGAGAATAAGGAGCGTCTGTGTTCCAAGTTTTTGGCAAAGTCCAAACTTGAAGTTTATTTTTAAAAGTAAGACATAAACATTTAGGCAAAGTGCCTGGTAAACTGACCGATTCACAATTTGAGGTAAATAAAGGACTGTGCTTTTCCCCGCCTTCCTCCTTCTTCCCTCCTTTCCTCCCTTCCTCCTTTCCTTCCTTCCTTCCAAATATAAAGTGATAAACTACTCACCGAAGCTAAGGTTGGTCAGTGACTGTACATTTTGAAACCGTATCAAAATTTAAACTTTCCAATCAAATGCGCAGTCATGAAATTTTAGTGGAACAGAGCAGCATGGGACAGCAGCCTTGAAAATAGTTGGCCTTTATTTATAAAGCTCAGAATGGGAGTTGTCAACAAGATCTATTATTTGAATTTAAATCACCAAATTCGTAACAGTAACAATGTCCTAGCATATACCTTAAATCCCGGTGTGGACTAAATTTTCTCCTAATTATATATATTTATGTTTTATGTTAGTGATAGGAGAAAGAAGACTTCATCTGGGGGTGATAAGGGATACAGCTTCTGTATGAGAGAGTGAGGACCCTGTGATTGCATGCGGCACCGCACACGGAGGGACGTGATTTGCGCCTTGTTTGATAAACTACCAATCTTTTCCAAATTGGATACTGTCAATAACAGGAATTTATAAAATTTTAACCCAACGGTAGCTACCCAAAAGAAAACTGAAGGACTGGAATCTTGATGCAAATGTCTTGAAGCCCTAGGGAACTGGTCTGGCAGAAATCCTTCCTCTTCTTCCCCCTCCGATCCCAGGGGTGGACCTACGCCCGCACCCTAGAGCTCCTTCCTTCCGGGCGGGGAGCCGCCTTCCACTCAGCCAGGGCCTTGCCTTCCCTTCCCTCTCCGGCTTCGCCTTTCCTTTGGAGCAGGAACAGGCCATACGTGGCTCATCCCTCCTCCTTTCCTTTTTGCTTCTTCCGGGCATCTACCTGTTTTAAAACTGTGTGCTCTGATATTATTTCACAAAGAAGCAGACTTAGCAACAAAGGCTCCCTGTGTGGTAGGGGAAGAGGGGATAAAGCTTCCAAGGAGACGATGGCAGCCGGGTGATAGCTCTATAATTCTTCGTGCCCCTTATTGCCACGCACCTGAGCTACCTCCTCCAACCTAGTCTTTATTTGTAATAAGCCCTTATTTATCACTCTGGAAATTCTGCTGTGGGAGGAGGAGAGGCGAGGAAACATAAAAATTACTGATGCATTGAAAACCAGCACTAATTTGGGTTTCCTTCTAGAACCACACAAGCCTACATTTGCTTAGTTACTTCAGCTAGATAACATGCAATGAAGACTTTCTGGATAAAGGTAGGATTGTTTAACTAGCATTGCTCAGACATAGTCTCAGTTTTCCATTACTTGTCTCTGTAGACACATCTTTAAAAGTATATTCGTAAATCATTTGTTAGCCTTGAGCTAATATTTTAGTAACAGAAGTTGGCCTTAATCAGTAGTTATAAGAATTGGAGAAGTCCTAACAGATGAGGGCTTAAACTTTACCTCGAAGGACAGGAGTTTATGGCTACAGGAAACACCAAAGGGGAAACAGAGAAGAGGGCTTTTTTTTTTTTTTTTTTTTTTTTTTTTTTTTTTTTTTTTTTTTTTTTTTTTTTTTTTTTTTTTTTTTTTTTTTTTTTTTTTTTTTTTTTTTTTTTTGTAAATTTGCTTGCATAGAGAGAGCAGAAAGCAAGAACCACAATTCAGAAATGTACACCTGAATTGGCGTAGTGACACAGAGAATGTGTGAAGTCTTGAGATCTAACCTGAAGCCTTTATCCTGGAAGCAATTCACGGACCACTAAAATTTTGGAACAGAACAATAATATTGCAAATCAAATCTACAACGGCCACTTTTATTGATTTTAAACTGCAAGCAGAATACCAGAAGCAGGAATTCTGAGGTGACGAGGGGCTCAGCAAACTTCCTTCTCCTGCATCCCAACACCTGCGTAAAGCAAGGGCGGCGTCCGGTCTCTACCGGTCTCCACCGGTCTCCACCGTTCATGCGACCCTCACCGCGGCAGGAGCCCCGCATCTGAAAAACGTGTTGCAGATGCGCCACTGACGCGTTAATCACTAACTCAAGGGGCATTTTTCCATTTCTTATCTACCCCGAGCAATCATTAACAACCAAAGACAGCCAGCCTTTCCCTCCTCCTGGTTTTCTGGGGCTGCTTTAACAGCACCATAACCTCGAAGCCTTAAACAAGAGAAAAGCGTTTTCTAAAGTTTCTGGAGCTCGAGGTCTGCAGTCAAAGTGTGGGGTACGCGGGCTCCTTCTGGGGCTGTGAGGGAGGGGCCCACCACAGGCCTCTTCTCGGCTTAGAGATGGCCATTTTCAAGCTCCCGTGACGGTCACCCTGCAGGCGCAGCTCTGGGTCCCAGATGCTCACGATGGATGAGGTCCACCCTAAGGATCCCACTGTAGCAGTCTCCAAATAAGGCTGTACACTGAGACACTGCGGTGCCACTGTGGAAGGCGGTGACCCAGTGAGAGTCCGTCTTTATAACACGCCACTCTGGAATTGTAAATCCACCGATCCACGAGTGGAGCAGTCCGTGAGGAAGGGTCCTATCATCTCACAAGTCCCCTTCTAAATGCTATCAAAATAGGAATTTTAGGGTTACATTTCCTAAACGTGACATCTGAGAAATATATTTAAATCATAGCAAAACTGATTTAAATGAACAAGTATATAAATTAATTCTCACGGAGAAGTCTAAAGTGCTAATAGTGATACTCCTCCCTCAAGGAAGTGTAATAGATCCCCAGCCTCCTTAAACCTGGACTGCACGCACTGACTTCCTTCCAAAGGACGCAGCAAGAAAAGGGAGAGGAGAGATCACTGTCAAGGGCAGAACCTGAAGAACACCACGCTGGCGAGGCGACCAGGTTGACATTGAAAGTGGTAAATCGTATCTGGTAGTATGTACCCTTGGCAGGGCCTTTGAGTGAACCCTTGCCTCCCCAGGCCATCCCCCCCCCCCGACAGTAACTCTAAGGTAATTGTGGAAAAAGCATCAGAAAAGTTACAACAGAGGGCCCTTCTACAACACCTGACCAGTATCAAAACCGTCAAGGTCATGAAAAACAGTGACAGTCCGAGAAACTGTTCCAAGGAGGAGAAGACTAAGCTTACACAGTGAACCAGATACAATGTATCCTAGTTGAGATCCTAAACAGAAAAAGGACACTAAGTGAAAACCAAGAAAATTTGATTAAATATTAATTCAAGCTAATAAAAATAAAATGCAATAACTTCTTATTGCATACAGTTCTGTATTCCTGACAGCACCTTTTTCTTTCTGAACTTCGTTTAGCACAGTGGGTTAGAGACAGTGGGCTTTGGCACCCAGAGCCGGCCCTGACCTGGCTCAGCCTCACCCTTCGGGAGCTATCGGCTCTGAAGATTCTTCCGATTTGCTGAGGTCAGGGCTTGAAAGGAGAACAATTTAATACAGGACACATAATTTGTAGAACTATTATGTAATAGTCACCCAAAGAGTCAAGCACAAAAAAAGGGCAGGAAATCGGTCCACACAGTAAGACCCAAAGAATCCAGCTGAAGGTCTGATCCCACAGCAATGGCCTGCATGAGTCCAACTGGAGGCCTAGAGCCCATGACAATGTCTCGTGCAAGTCTGTATCAAGGATCTGCACTGGGAAAGCCCAAAGGGCAGTGGTGGAAGCTAGAAAGTCTGTGCTTGTGGGATGAAGGAGCTGTGCCAGCAGGCTGAAGGTTCTACACTAGAGCCAAGAAGCAATGCTCAAAATAAAGACCAGGGCTCCCCCCAAAACTACCACAGCCATCCTCAGCGACAATGAGGTCCGGAGCTCCTCTGTTGACGACAGCCGAGTTCACATCAGGAAGCCAGTGTGAGAGCCAACAGCAGCAGGAGAACCAACACCCCCACCTCTTCCTCTGCAGGTCTCCTTTTACGCTGTCGGCAGCAGTCCTCAGGTGGCCCTCCACTCCAGCACCACGCTGATTCAGTTCAGCTGGGTGTCACAAGCTGACCGCAAGCTGTCCATGCACCACACAATTTACCGAGCCTGTCTGTTCATTTCAAAAAGATGGTTATATCTGCTTCATAAGAACTAAATAATAGCACATGAAACACCCACCGCAGTAACTGACGCCCAGCAGAGGTTCAGTGAGCCAGAGCCCATCCCTCCCTCAGGTCTCTGTGACCAGCAAGTCCTAAGAGCGGGCCTGTGCGGGCTGTGTGAACCGAGGACGTTTACTGTAAGGCTCACGTTGTACATTAATACTTTGCCATCTTGCAGTTAAGGGATGGGTATCACTTGTCAGAAATTAAAATATTTTCAATGCAATAGGCCTTTGATAAGAGTGAAGGCCCCTATCAACTATTAGACCTTTTCATCAATCTTCACCTTGTACTCATCCTGTATTTGCTTATCTGAGATCTAATTATATCTTGCCTACTTGAAAAATCCTTTCTGAATATCCCTTATTTTATTAAAACAGGAATGGGGAAAAGAGAGCAACCATTTAATTCACAATAATGGTTAACAAGACAAGCAATAGACATAAAGTACCTTGGTCATGAATATTTAGTTTTAAAAAAAACTATTTTTTTTCCTAATAGCAAAAAGGAAATTTAGTAACACCAGCCCCTAAAACTCCCAGCATATATACTGGGAGTAATGTTTTGAAATGCACAAGCGAAAACCAAAAGTCAAGGTGTCATTGTCTTTCACTAGGACACCAACAAAAAAATCAAAGAAAACTGGAATCAGAAAGAAAGAAGGAAAAGAAAAGAAAGAAGGAAAGAAAAGAAAGGAAGAAAAAGAAGAAAGGAAAGAAAGAATGCTATCAGGGAACAGTATTGAGATGTAAATCGCAGAGTAATGCAGCTTCCTAAATAATTTCCAGTTGCTGGTTGCTTGCAGGGAGGAACAACCTTCTCACCAGATCCGCCCTCACACAGAATTAGGAGCAGCCTCTAGCGGCAGATTAAAGAGTTTACAGAGCGGCCTTGCGGCAACCACACCGCCCCCTATTTCTTTTCCTACTTGGCTTTGAGCTTGCTCATCAGCTTTAGCAACTACGCATAATTTCACCCGAGTGTCCTTAATTGAACTGCTGTCTTATTCGTGTTCTTTTTTATATGTCGTTTTAGAAGCTACTCCAAATCTTTTGTAGCCAGGGACGGGCCACTACCTCCGCGCGCTGGGGTCTGAGTCACAGCGGGGCGGGGCGGGCCGGAGTTTATTGTGCGGCGCAGAGGCTGGGCCAGGCCGCGGGGCGCAGGCGGTTTCGATGACCCGAAGTCAGCTCTCGGTCTCGGGCACCCCTTAGAGGAGCCAGAGGCGACGCCCGCGGCCCGGCCGCACCCCCGGCAGCATGAGGCCCAAAGAGCAAAAGGCGGCGCCCGCCCCCGCAGAGTCGCGGGGGGCAGACGCGGGTGTCCGCTTTACCGGCGCTCCTGTCACCCGAACCCCTGCCTTCTCGCCCGCTGTGACATTAAAAACCAATGCATGAGTAAGATGTCCTTTCTCATCAGCTCCTGAGGCGAAGAACCTGCTGCTACCTCTGCCACAAGCCTCAACCTGAAAGCTGGGGCGCTGGGGGCCCGCCGAGGCTCCGCGGGGGTGCGGGCAGCCCCCAGCCCCAATCCCAGGCCAGCCCAGCCCCAGTCCCAGCCCCAGCTCCCAGCCCCCAGGCCCCAGTCCTCAGCCCCAGCCCAGCCCCAGCCCCTGCCCCCAGCCCCCAGCCCTAATCACAGGCCCAGCCCCAGCCTCTGCTCCCAGCCCCCAGCCCCAGCCCGCAGCAGGGACCCCAGGCTGAGCGCGGGAGCGGGGCGGTGTTGCTGGACACTGCCGCAAACTACAAGCTCAATTGGGACCTGGCCCGCGCCCCACCTCGCACCCACGGCCTCGCCCGGGCTTATCCGGGAGCGGGCACTGCGAAGGGCGCGAACGCGGCGCCGCGTCAGTTCTCTGCGGGGTCCGATCCGGTCTAGTCCGGGGTGCCGGGGCTCGGGGTCGCGGGGCCGGGCCGCTCCGGCCACAGACACGCGCGCAGCCGAGGGCGAGCTCGAAGCGCTCGGACCCGGACCCGAGCTGACCGGACCGGACCGGACCGGACCCGCTGCGCCCACTGCTCTGGGCCTGGGGACCCTGAACCCCGGGAGGCGACCCCCGCCGACAGGGCCTGGGCTTGCACCCGGCTGCAGACCGCCCTGTTCCTTTACTTGACCAAGAAGCCTGCAGGAAATAAACAGGGTTTTTACACCTCAAGTGGCCTCTGGGTCTCATGAGTTCCGCCTACAATTACTTCCAGGGAGAACGAAGCATAAAACAATATGACCTGCTCTCGTGTGATTAATATAATCATTTAATTTTTTAGAGTTTCTTTGCTTGTCTTGCACAGGTGCTTTCAAATAAATTAATCTGGATGAAATTTTATTGTATTTTATGTATTAAAAATTCCTATCTCCTCACCACCGTGGTTGAATTAATATTTGCTCAGCACTTGGAGGTGAAAACTGCAGACGGCTCGATGGAATTATTCTATTATTGTTTATGCAGAAAAACAATAACTTGAGAGGACCGGGGTCTCGGGCCAGCTGCTGGGCTGGCTGAAATGACGCTATAGAAGGGTTTGCCTGTTGGTGAAGCGCAGGGATAATTACCTAGGTAAGTTCAATTCCTCAGAAAACGGGAAAACGAGTCTCCTGTCTGATTTGGCTTTGTTTTTGCTCTATTATTATTGTTACATTTTATGATATAAATGTATAAATATTCCATTTTAATTTGTCTTTTCTGTGATTGTGATGAATTATTTTAAAGTCATGTGTGCATTAACAGATAATTCTTTACCTTTCACAGGAGCCGATTTCCCTTTATATTCACGTATTGTAATATAAATTTAAATAAACTCCAAATATTTTTACATCAGTGATTGTGCACTATAGCTGACCAGCCCATAGCAGTCAGGTTGATTGTACTTAATGTTTTAGAGGACTGTGGTGACCAAAGCAAAGAGAGGCATTACTTCTAAAATTAGATTTTCAGTTCAATTTATTTCCACCAGAACACTGTTTAATTTTTAGGATAGTTGTTTTAATTCCTTCTTTACTTTCCTCATGGTACCAATTGTATATCAAAAATAATAGTAAGTTTTATGAACAAACTTTTTTAGCATAAGATTTTAAAATGTAAGTCTACTCAATCATTACAAAACTTCTCTATCTGAAGCACAGAAAATGTAATGTCATAAGTTGGGAATGGTGAGATAGACCTGTAATCGTAGCACTCAGGAGGCTGAGGCAGGAGGATTTTGAGTCTGGGCTATATAGTGAGCTCCCACCTCAAAAACAAATGAACAATGGAATATCACAAAAGTTGGCCAGACTTCTATCACTAACATAATCTTCCTCATCGTTTACATAACATATTATGTGATTCGGTGCCAGAGTGCTGAAAAGTGAAGTAGTGTTGTGAATTCACTAGAGGGAGCAATTCTGTTTAGTCAGTTGGTGTTTCTTAGCTCTAAAGTTTTATTTTTCTGGAGTAGACCTAGACACTTAACATAAATTGAGAATATGAATGCGCAGGATTTGTGAGAACTCAGTGAAGTCGTATGGTCATTTTAAACACTCTTTAACATAATGGAAGAAAAAGAGCTTGGAAATATAAAATAGAATAATTCCAAGGTAATGATGCTTTGGCTGAGTGTCTGCCAGCTTTCGCCATTTGTGTTAATTTTCATACGTTTGTACTTTCGGATAAGGAATTACTGCCCACCGAAACTGACTGTGCGTCTAATGCATTGAGGTTCACGGGAACGATAATCAGTCTGAAGGACAATCACACGTGAACTCAACTCAGCGGAGTACAGCAACGTCAGTGACAGACACTCAGGCCTATTGCTGTATCTGCATATATTCTTATTCTTATGATTGATTAGAGCTGCTCACTAGATATTTTAGAACTGCATTTTAAAATCCTGTATTGAAAAATAAATTCTTACTGTTAGCTGTGCATGACTGACCTCTATAATTCATTGAGAGCTATGTCCTACTTGCTATATTTTATTACTCCAAATTTAAGCCAGGAAAACATCATTTAAGCAAAAATTAATATGGAGTTGATATATAGTGTTAGAAGTATGGGGAATTGTACCGATTTTCATTGCTTGCTAAGTGTTAACCTTTAAAGATACAGATTTGCCCCAGGGAAGTAAAATAAAATGTGGATTCTTATTATTGAGTTAATGCCAAATTAAATAATATGAAAGATGCTGTATTTCCACAAATTACAGTTTTATTTTATTCTTGAAGGAATTTATTTAATATATCTATAGTGAATCTCTCTTGTGTAGGATACTGATAAGATCTGATAATACAAAGATAAATAAGATCTAACTAAGACCACAATTTAATGATCCATTTAAAATACAAATTATTTTCCAATAATTCAGTTGCATTCGTGTGAGGGGAAATGCTATGTATTTTAAAACTTCATGGGTACGAGGGTACCACTCAGTGGCATAAACGCTTGCCTCACAAGCCCAAGGTCCTGAGTTTGATCCCCCCCAAAAAAAGCTTCAAGTCCCTTATTGAAAGGAGTGGCATTTTTCTTTTGTTAATAAGTCACTGGCAGAGTTTAAAGAGTTTAAACTGGAAAAGGTCAGAGTTTAAAGGAAATTTAAAGAAATCTTCCAATATGTAGAACGTGTTTAGAATATAAATTGTCAGTTTTGTCAATTCCAAGCCAAGTACTTCTTAGTATTGATTTGTAGGTGGACAGGCTACGTAACTCCAAACTGCAGTCCCCAAATTGTAAGCCCTATCAAAACACTACAGAAAAGAAATCAGCCTGAATACCTGTGCTGCGGGCGGTGATTTTGATCCTATTTTTATGGTAGAACGAAGAAAGAGGACCAAGGCCCCACCCAGGGGATGGGTGAATTCCCCGGTACCATTGTCTTCCACACAAAATCCTCCTTTTCTCATTAAACCATCTAAAATATTATGTAGTTCCAGTGCCATAATACGCTGAGCAAACCATAGGCATTTATGAAATTTAGTAATAATCAAAGTATCTGTGAAATTATATTCCATCATTGGAGATGTATGTTCTTTGTTGCACTGATAGCACCGTTCCAGATGCTTTTGTGGTTTGAATAAAAGTGTGAACATTAGCACCCATGGGAAAAGCCAAGCCTGAGGATAATCAGAGGTGGATTAATTTTTTTGTCAAACACTGAAAACTTGCTATAAGCTATGACTTAAAGAAAAAGAGTATTGGACTGTTGCAAACGTTTCACATGCCAGTGACGATGAGTTTTTTTTTAGTGGCACCAGGAATCGTACTCATGACCTTGCACTTGCCAGGCAGGCGCTGTGCTACTGAGCTACATACCAGGCCCACGATGAGATGTTTTGATTGGCACGTAACATGTAGAGGCAGTTGATAAAGTAGAAATCCAGACATCTTATATTATAAAATTTCTTTTCTTTTATGATTATGGTACGAGTTCCCATTGCTGAAAACATGTATATAACAATAAAAATCAGACTTAACGACATTCTGGCAATGTTTTACTTAGTTTATGCTATGGTGTTCTTAAAACTAAATCTTTAAACATAGTTTAACAGTAACTTTAGAATTAAAAAGAATCTAATTAGAGAACAAAATATGTTAATTTTTCAGTATGTTAAATATTTAACAAAGAGTCACACAGCCATTCAATATAAAAATTGGATACTCCTATCATTATTAGAAATATACTTTCTTTTTAAATTTTCCAGATTGTAAAACTGGACCAATAAAGTTTTTAGAGAAACTGAATTAAATTGCAATGCACGTTGAAAATGAAGGTTCTTCCATTCTCTTTAATGATGATTAAGATTACTGAATTTTACTACTGCAAGGACATGAATCTCTGCCTATTTGGAAACCCTTGGCCCTTGGCTTTTGCATGTTTGCAGTTTATAAATGTTAATCCCACTGAATCCCAGGAACTGGGGAAGGCTCATAGGCTGGGAGCATGGTTTGTAAGAAGTGAGGAAAGCAGACATTTCTCCTCAGTCATAGTGCCAAGAATTTAAGAACTGTGAACTACAATCTAAGAATCTTGGCATAGTAACTAATATTTTGAAAGGCAAATATCTATGTTAGAATGTTGGTATATTCATGTATAATTTATCTTACAGGTTTTTTTTACTTACTCTATATAGTAATATAAAATAAAAATAATGATAATGGGAAAAATAACTTAGAGGAATAATGATAACATGAGGTTTTGAACACAAGAATTTTTCCAGGACAGCGTTTTGAGAATGGGTTTGTACATGGGTCATTTTCATGAGGAAGAGTTCAGCACACAGGCCTTTATAAAGTCAAGCCAAAACAAAAGTTTGCTTCAGACTTAAAAATCGGTGTTTTAATGTACATTATTCTAGTGAAAATTTGATTAATATCTTAATAAATTTTAGGTATGAAACTTTAAAAAATGTTTCACAATTAGGCTTTTCATCTTCAAGCACAATAGATAATGAATCATATCCTATATAAATATGCATCTAAATTTACAGATGGCAAAACTGAAAAAAAATCCTTCCCTGCAGAGGCAATTGGTGAAAGACTGGATTTGTTTTCTATGTTTCTGTTTAAAGAAATATTATCACATTCATGAAAGTTAACTTTAACTCTGAGTTTTTTCTAAGCCACAAGGTTCTGGCTTTAAGATGAAGCCAAAGTTCACTCTGAGTCTTAGCTTCAAAAAAAATACATCTCACCTAGAGAAACTTTTTCAGGGGTAATCTTTATACCAAATAAGGGAAATGAGAGGTGTCTTTTTTCTGTAGTTGTCTCTGTTTTGTTTCTAGATAGTCTTGCACCTAGGGAAACACTAGTGCACTCCACAGATCTGTAGAAAAATCTAGGTGTCACCTAGGATGGCTCTGCCACCAGAATTTGGAAGTTTTTATGGGGGCGTTCTTCTAAGTCTGGTACTCACTGCCCAGGAGTGAAGAAACATATCTTAGATCAGCGTCATCAGCAACCCTTGGTCATTTCGCCAAGTTTAACCAACATCCTATGGAGGATTTTTCTGTACTACATCTTTTATAGGTGGCAATTGGTCTACGTTTCAACTTCCCCAATGAGGAAATCATTATTGTGTAAGAGAATTTGAAGCATCAAAAAATGATTCCATATGTTTAGTTGAGATTTGCCATCCTAGAACCATTAGCTTTCTTTTCTCAGGAACGTGGGATGTTCAGGAAGGAGCCGTTACGACTTGCTCGCACTACTGTTTTAAGCATATGTACACGGGGCACATTGTCAGTCCTAAATCCGCTCCAGGCTGAGCACCAGCAGTGGTCTCGAGCCCTCCTTGTGTTGCGCAGATGCTTGGCAACTTACAGCAGGCTTACCTCTGAATCCAACCCGCTGTACATTGAACACACGAGTAGAAAATGCACTCAACACACCTAACCTACCGACCATCGCAGCTCAGCAGCAGTTCACTCTGAACTACCTGCTGTTTACCTTCGTGATCACCAGCCCAGAAACAGATCAAAATTCAAAGTACAGTTTCTAGGGAATGCTATTGCTTCAGTTCCATCCTAAAGTCAAAAAATCCTTAGTGGAAACATTGCAAGTCAGGGTCCTCTTTGTTGCTTTGTCTCTGCCCTTCCGCTAGTCCCTGAGTGTTCTCAATGTCTTTCAAAGCATATGAGTCAAACCGTGTACCACACTGTGAACTGGGGTGAGTCTAGAAGTGGAGCATTGTCCTAGGAGACGCGAGCTCTTTATTCCACAGAAGCAGCCAAAGAACGCATAGCATTTTTAAGCAATCGTGTCATCCAGTTGCCTCACACTGAGATTGCTGTTCATTGTATTAGCTACCTATCGCAGCATAACAAATGACCCCAGTGCCTCATGACTGGAAGCAACAGTGAAGTTTTATCATCGCATGTAGTTTGTGTGGCTCAGGAGTTTGGGAGCAACTCCACCGGGCGACGCTGGCTTCGTGCTGCCCTCCTTGTGAGCCTGCAGCTAGGCTTTCCGCGGAGGATCTGACCTACCGGCAGGTCGACTGGGCTAGCAGTCTGTTTCAGCAGTGGCTCGCGCTATGTCTGCAACACTCAGTCACAGTTTCTCAGCAGGTGGGCTTGATAGGACTGCTCCAGAGTCCTCGTGACGTGGAGCGACAGCTGGCTTTCCCCAGGATGAGTGACCCAAGAGAGGACAAGTAGGAGCCACAGTATCTTTTGTGTGTCATTTCTGCCATACGGTATCGGTTGCTGTGACAAAATACCTAAGTAAAACAGGCCAAGGGAGGAAGCATTAATTTATGGCTTTGGGCCATGGGCTGTTGCTTTTAGGCTGTGGTGAGGCAGAAATGTCATGGCAGAGGGCAGGGCAGAGGGCAGGGCAGAGGGCAGCCGCTGACCTCACAGGAGCCGGAAAGCAGAGCTAGGGGAAAGAACCAGAGAGAAAGATGGTGGTGACAAGATGTCTCTTCTGGGCCATGCCCCAGAGACCCACTCCTTCAAGTTATCCCCCACGTCCTAATAGTGCCGTACCATTATGCATCCATTCATGGGCGACCCATCGAATGAATTTAGATCCCTCATGATCCAGTCTCCTGCCAAAGGCCATCACCTCTCAGAGCCCTGTTACGTGACCTTGGAGGACATTGGAGAGCCCCAGCATTGGCTCAGTTAGCTTCATCCAGGATGGGAGCAGACGACATGGGCGCAAGAGCCCCAGGAAGCATGGGTTCTCTGAGGGTCATCGTGGCGGCTGGCACTAAAATCCATCCTGTGTCTCAAGGACTAAACGCTCCCCACATGCAAAGTACACTACATCTTCTGTAGGTCCCCAAGGTCTCATCCCATGACAGCAGCAGCACCAAGTCTAGAATCTTGCAACCCAAGTAGGTTCAGATGCGCAGGAGGCTTTTTCATGTGGCTCTTTGGGTCCAGCTCCTTGATCTGAAGACCTGAGCCCCAAGGGGATTAAATTGTGTGCCCTCCAGCGCACAGTGGTGGGAGAGAAACGGGGTGGCTACTGTAGGCATTGCTATTCAGAGTGTGGAAAGTACCAGCCATACAGGAATCACTAGGGAAATACTGGAAAATCTTCACTGCTGCTCATTCTTCTTGCTCCCTGGGGATGATTTCTTATGACTCCTGTCTCTGATCTTTTGGCTTTTGGTTTTGTTTTCTGAGTGAACTTCTTTTCCCGTGAAATTATGCTGGATCTGTAGCTGTGTGTTTTCTGAATCTGGTTTCTGCTTGAATAAATGTAGAGGTCTAGAAGCCTCTTTTCTTTTGTTCTGTTTCTTTCAGTCTGAGCTACTAACATTTCTAACAATTAAGTGTTCTTAAAATTTCTGTGGCTCTCATATTATGATAATTAATGTGGTATCAACTGGACTAAGAAACAGCTAGGAATTAGTTCAGCTTAGTTTTTGGTCCAGATGATGCACTTGCTGAAGAGAGAAGCCCCAGCCTGCGCATGGGTGGCACCCAGCAGCAGGCCTGCAGCCTGGACAAGAAACAAACAAGGAAATAAGGAATTGTTATTTTCATTTCTTTGGAGGAGTTCCAGGCTTCATCATCACCTTTGAATGTCCACTTCCAGGCTTCCAGGGCAGACTCTCCAGCTTCCTGATACGGACTCACCAGGGATTCTGCACTGAGCTCTAGGTCTTCGCCTTTCGATGTGAACCTGCAGCTCTCCAGCACAGAGCTGGCCCTTTTGAATACCAACTGTGTCTCTCCAGGCAGGTATTGTCAGACTACCTTGTAAATCATATATATATATATATATATATATATATATATATATATATATATATCTCCTGTTCTGCTAGTGGATCCTGACTGATACACCTATGAATTTTACTAGAATTCATTCCATTATACAAAGTTCTCATGTATCAGTTAGTTTTCATAGCTGGGATAAAATAACCTACACTCACAACTTATAAGAGGAAAGATTTAAATTGGCTCATGGTATCAGAGGGTCCATGGTCAGCTGGCTCTAAGCAGAAACATGATGGGGGAAGGGGATGGCAGCGGAAAGCTACTGACCTCATGGCCACCAGGAAGCAAAGAGTGAAAGAAAGAATTGAGGGGAGAGACTCCCCGCAAAGGCACACCCCAGTGACCTGCCTCTAACAGCCAGTCCTGCCCCTGACAGTACACGAAGCTATGAATTCATCAATGGATCGTTTCACTCGTGAGTATTGTCCCTCAACAATCCAATCATCTTCCAAAAGCCATACCTCTAAATATCTGAGACTTCTAGGGGAAATCTGGGTCTAAGTCTAGATTCGTAGATGTAGAAATCTACAAATCTTTTTGGCTAAGTCCTTCTCTATTTAGCACTTTTGCTGAAACTATGGAGGGACTGTACCCTTCAGCTTTCTAGAAACCCATCATATATGACTGCATTGCTCTCTGATGTGTAACCTGAGATTTTTCAAAGGTTTTCAATGATTCCACAACCATATCCTCAGCTTCATGTCCAGGCCATGAGGTCTGGCAGTGCCTTTATTTGACCTTAGCCCAGAAGCTCCTTTTTCATTTTAGCACTGTTTTCCAGCTTGAGAGGCTGACAAATTTCAAGGCCAACCAGTCAGTTCTCTTGGTTTAACAATCCTTCCTCCTTTATCATCCTCCTCTTAGACTTTACTGTGAGCAGCAAGAAGAAACCAAGTAACATCTTTAAAACTCTGGAAATGCCCTACCTAGACCATCAGTTTAATTAGTTCCCAGCTCCGTGTTACTGCAGGTGACACAGCTGCTGAACTCCCC
>RJWM01007757.1:0-76403 GCA_004363535.1 Dasyprocta punctata | reverse complement strand
GCTCAATAATTTTCCTTTTACTTTTCTTTTCCTTTTTTTCCTTTTTACATTTTTGGATCATTTAATCAAAGTTTAATTTGGATAATAGACTTAAAAAGCATGCTTCCACCTGGGTTCCCAGTTAGTCCAAATGTTGCTAAAATTGGTTGTGTAAAAGTAATGTATATTGTTGTTTATCATAACTTCAGAGTCTCTCACTCTTCAAAAATAATACAGTAAATGTTATAATTGGGTTTTTCATAAGTCATCAAAAATTATTAAAATGAGTAAACAAAATCCCTTGTGGGGAGATTGTTGGACAGGACTCCATTTGATGAATAAGAAAGCAGCTGCCTGGTTAACATTTTAAACCAGTTCTTGTTCATTGATTGGAGGCCCCAATGATCTCCATAGCCTTAAGGGAGATACCCCAACTAAAGATATATAAAGTATTACTGAAATATGTTCACATTGATCATCATCAAAAGAAATAATACAATAAGGTTTTGGTTTAAAAATGCCCATACAAAGTGTTCATGTGTCTATGAAAGATTGTTATTAGCCCCATGGTATATTTAAGTACTCATGCCTCCAGATGTACAGGTCTTCAAAAATGTAAAACAGATTGCTTATGGTAACAAACTTTCGTTTCAGATTCAGATCTCTGTGATAAAATTTATGAGATGTACATCCCACTAAATGTCAACAAGTTATGTAAAAGCCTTTATGTATTAGATAGGGATGATTGATCAAAAAGGGGATATCTTATGTTTAAAAAATGCAAATTAAAGTATGTTAAAAAATGTCACCATAATTGTTATGTTACAACATTAGGTATAATTTTGATTTCTATTTTCTGGGTAAAATATGTAACAGTTTGATAACATTCTACAAGTAGTCAAATGTTGAAATATCCATGCTTGTTAAAAAATAATGGTTCTATTTTATATTCCAAGATGTTTGATATTTAGATAAGATGATAATGTTATGCTTTCTGCCTCTACTACATTGTACTGTTAACAACCTTTTCTTCTGGATGTTCAACAACTGAGGTTTAGAGACCAACAATTGGAGAGACAGATGGGCTAAAAGGATAGCCAATATTTTGGCACTAGCCCTCCAAGGTCAGTGAGTACCCAGGACATTAGAGAACCTCTGCTGTGACATCCACTACTCAGTGAGTCCCTGGTCTTCTGATCAAGGAGACTATGAGACCACAGAGGAAAGTGATTGTCGATGTGTGGTGTGCCTAAGGAGAGTCACCAGGAGAAAAAATCTCCCAGGCTTTCACAGAAAGCAACTTGGTCAAGCAATGGCCGTGACTCATCCAAATGGCTGACACTGACAAGAACCAAGAAGTGCTATATAGGGTTCCAAGACATTCTTGAGGGAATTTAACTGACCTTGATAAATAACCAAAAAACTGATTGTTTTTAGAACAGGTCTCACCTTAACTTGGTCTTGAATATCCTACAGAAAACATACAACTACTAGAGGTATATGAAACAATGCTAAAGTAATGTTATAAAAGAAACTCAAATCACTAACACCTGACAATTGTCAGCTACACTGGTAGCTGACTACGGTTATGGATTAATGGACTGCACACGGTTTCAACTACAGAATTGCAGGGACTTAAAATCTTTGGACTGTACTTAGAAAGATCTTCTTCAGAGCTCCCCAACACAGATCCTCCAGCTTCAACTGACCACCCATCCTGTGCAACAACAAAACAAAAGAGATGGATATGTTGGGAGCCATTGAAGCTGGAAATTGACTTAGGGCATGACCCAGACATGACCTTACCAAAGTAACAAAGAGCACCTGGGTCAACCACGTGAAAAATGCTCCTACAGCCTAGCAAAACAGGAGGCTCCTAAACAATCCAGGCCTAGGTTGCTAGGCAGAGGGGCTAAAATTGATGTCATCCTTCCCTATGTATAAATAAACCGGCAACATTGGTTGAGCAGTTCCTTTCCTCCCATCAGGAGGATAAGGGCTCCACCTGACTCCAGCTTTCTCTCTGTCTTTATTTTCTTAGCCTCTCGCAGTCCTTCACCCCAAGAACCTTAGGAGCCACATGGGTCACGGCACATTTGTATATCTTCTTTTCAGAAATGAGTATTAGGTCTATTTTCCAGTTTTTAATGAGTTATTTGTGGTTGATTGGGGTTTTGCTTTCATCTTGTTTTGTTATTTATCTTTGGGGAAATTGTTATATATTCTGGATCTCAACCCTTGTCAGATACATTGTTTGAAAATGTTTCTCCCATTCTGTAGGTGGTCACTTTGCTCTATTGAGTATTGCACTTTTTGTACATAAGATTTTATTTTAGTATAATCCAATTTATTTATTTTTTCATTTGTTTCCTGTGTTTTGCAGTCTTATCTGAAAATACCAACCCAATCTAATAACCTGAAATATTTCCTCTATGTTTCTTCTATGTGGTTTCATCATTTCATGTCTTGTATTTCTGGCTTTAATTAATTTTGAATTAATTTTGAATTAATTTTTGTAACTGATGTGATAGGCCTCTAGTTTCATTTTTGTGCATGTGGATATCTACCATCCTCAGTGCCATTTATTCAAAAGACAATCCTTTCTCAAGTATGTGATTTTAGGTCCCTTATAAAAAATCAATCAATACATATATAGGTTTGCTTCTAGCCTGTCTAGTTTGTTTTATTGGTCCATATACCCATTTTTCAATATTGTGAAAATCTCGTGCCATTTTCTCTTAGCCTGTAATTATTCTTCTGAGAAGTCAGTCGTTAGGTGAACTTGAGCTCCCCTGTTCATTATTTGTTTCTTCTCTCTTACAACCATGAGAATCTTTATATTCCACCTTTGAACACTTGATTATAAGATTTCTTGGGAGTAGA
The DNA here is from genome assembly GCA_004363535.1 of Dasyprocta punctata. NCBI lineage: Eukaryota > Metazoa > Chordata > Mammalia > Rodentia > Dasyproctidae > Dasyprocta > Dasyprocta punctata. Next base: position 73,541 of record RJWM01007757.1, on the reverse strand, counting down.
CATGGTTGAATTATATTTGATTGATAACTGTTAACATTTCTGTGCCTAGATATTTGCACCTTTTTAAATTTTTGTTTGGGAAGTTTTCTATTATTGTCTCTTTGAATAAGTTTTCTAGTACTTTGGCATTCTCAATTACCTCTTGAACCCAAGTAATCCAAATATAACTACTCTAATACTCTCTCAAATATTCCTGGAGGCATTCTTTACTCCGCTTCATTCTTTTTCTCCTCACTTATTTACCTTAAAATAGTCTATCGTTTTGCTCAATAATTCTGTCTTTATCTTTCACGATGGTTGAGAGCTGGATTACTTTGAGTTAGACTTGGTTGAGTTAAATTCATCATTATCTTTAACTTTCCTGTAGCTGTATATTTGTATCCTTTTGTGGATTGGGACACATAGTCTTATTTTTCCTTTCTTAAGCTTTCTACCCTTTTGACATTTTCAAGACTGAATATCCAAATATTTGCTGTTTAAATTATGTTCCCAAATTCCCATGAACCTTCATTTCTTCAGTTTTTTAAAAATAACTTTTATTTTGTTTTTACTGCACATTAGTAATACAAGTTAATGGGCTTCATTTTGGCATATTGGTTACATGGATTCAAAATACTCATTATTTTTAACACCTATAATTTATCTCTCCCCTCACTCTTGTCTCCACCTGTTCTCCTTCATCTCTAATATTTTATTTTTTACTTTCCTCTCATTTCTTTAGATTCCTCAAACAAGATAAAACATGCCATTTAAATTTCTGTATCTGGCTTATTTCACTTAATGTGATGGTCTCCTGTTCCATATATTTTTCCTGAAAATTACATTATTCCATTTTTCTTTTTGAATCAATAATATTGTACTGTATATGCATACAACATTTTGTTTATCATCTGTTGATGGACATCTAGGCTCTTTCTGTAGCTTAGCTAATGTGAATTGCACTGAAAGAAACATGAATATGCAGGTACACCTATATAGTATGCTGCCTTTAATTCTTTAAAGAATATATTGAGGAATGGTATAACTGCATGGTATCTATTTTTAGTTTTTTGAGGAACTTCCATAGTGAGTTCCCTAATGACTGTACTGGTTACATTCACACCAACAGCTGAGCTGGGTTTCATTTACCACACATTGTTTTTGTTTTTGTTTTTGTTTTTTTTCCTTTTTTATTTTAAACAGAAGAAAAGTAAGAAATTAAAGTAAAACAGAATTTCACAAGAAGCCAATAGGAGAGTAACAATAATCAGCACATTGCGTATTGTTATTTTCACGGCAGTTGTTTAGGGTATAAGATATAGCTAATAAATTTCCACACATTCTTACCAGCACTTACCATTTCTTGTACTCTTGATGATAGCCATTCTGACACAAATGTGACGGATTGTCAGTGTAGTTTTAGTTTGTATTTGCATAAACATGTTGAACATTTTTTTCATATACTTATTAGCCATTTGTACTTTTTCTTTTGAAAAGTATCAGTTCAATTCCTTTGCCCAATTATTGACTAGACTCTTTGATTTTTGTGTTAATTTTCTGAGTTTTAAAACACATTACAGACATTAATTCTTTTTCACAAGAGTAGCTAGCAAAGATTTTCTCCCATCCTGTAGGCTATCTCCTTACCCTGCTTATTATTTGCCTGCTGTGGCAGAGCTTCTTAATTTGATGTAGTTCCATTTGTTAATTCTTGCTTTTATTTCTTGTGCTATTGGAGTCCTGCTCAGCTAGTTTTTACCCATACACATGACTTTAAGTGTTCCTTGTGTGTCTTCTTCTAACATATTCAAAGTTTTAGGTTTTGTATGTAAGTCTTTGATTGATTTTGAGTTGATTTTTGACCGGGGTGGGAAATAGGGATCTAGTTTCAATCTTGTGCATAAGAATTTCCAGTTTTCCCAGCACCACTTGTTAAAAGAGATTGTCTTGTCTCCAATGCATGTTTTTGATCTCTTTATCAAGAATAACATTGCTGTAGTTGCACTGAATTGCTTTTTATTTGTTGGTCTTAATTCTGTTGTGGTGGTCTACATATCTGTTTTTATGCCTTATCATGCGCTCCTTTCCTTGCCCTCCTTCTCTCCCTCCTTCTCTCTCCCTTCCTTCCTTCCTTCCTTCCTTCCTTCCTTCCTTCCTTCCTTCCTTCCTTCCTTCCTTCATTCCTTCCTTCCTTCCTTCCTTCCTTCCTATTTTGTTCTCTATGGATTTTTTATATTTTGAAATCTGGTAATGTGATGTCTCCAGCATTACTGTTGATTGCTTTGGTTATTCTAAGTGATTTTCTTTTATATAAACTTTAGGATTACTTTTCCTAGTCCTATGAAAAACATTTTCAGTATTTTGTTGAATTTCCATTGACTATGTTGATCACTTTTGGCAATATGGCCATTTCAACAATACTAGTTCTGCCAATCCATGAGGTTATTTGAAGTTATTCATTATTTAAATGTAGACACTCATAACTTAAACTTTTCTCATTGTGCCCCATAGATTCTGATGCTTTGCTTCCACTATAACTTCAATTATGAATTTCAGTATGTTTGCCAATGTTTCAATAACCCACTGATCATTCAAAAGTGTATCATTTAATCCCTGTGTTTGTGCAGCTTTCTGTGATTTCCATTTTTGTGATTTTTCTTTTTATTTTGTACTTACTCTTGGGTACAATTTTTATTTTTGTTTTGTTTTGTCTTTTTCTCATTTTGAGACAGGGTCTCACTATCCAGTTCAGGCTGGCCTTACGCTCACTGTGTAGACCAGCTTAGTCTCAAACTCACAACAGTCCTTCTGCTTCAGCCTCCCACGTGCTGGGATTACAGGCATGCACCACCACTCCTGGCTCTTGGGTACAATTTTTAAAAGCAGTTGTGAATAGAATTGCTTTCAAGGTCTTTCTCAGTGGGTTCCTTATTGCTATATAGGAAAATTGTTGATCTTGTGTGTTGATTTTGTTTCTTGGCATTATGGTGAATTTTTAAATCAGATTTAAAGTCTTCTGGTGGAGTTCTTAGAATCTTCTAGGTAAAGGGTCTTATTGTCTGCATGTAGAGATAATGCTATTTTCTTTTTCTTATTTGTGTCCCTCTTATTTCTTTCTCTTGGTTAATTGCTCTGGAAAAATTTCAAATATTATATTGAACAGGATTGGTAAGGATGGGCAGACTTCCCTTGTTCCTGATTTTAGAGGAAATGCAATCAGATTTTCCTGCTCAGTTGTCTGTGACTTTGTCATGTATTGCTTTTATTATTTTGAAGAAAGACTTTTCTATACCTATTTTCTTTAAGGAATGGTGAATTTTGTTGGAGTGTTTTTTTTGCATACATTGAGATGTTTGTTTTTTATTTTTAAATTTCTTCTATTTATGTGTTGTATTAAATTTATCAATTTACATATGTTAAGTCATACTTGCATCCTTGGGATAAAACCAACCTTGTTATGTTATGATCTTTTTAATGTGTAATACTGAAACTTGTTTGGAAGAATCTTAAGGATTTTGCATCTATGTTCATCAAGTATATTGGCCTTTAGTTTTCTTTTCTGGTGAGTCCTTATCTGTTGTTCATATCAGGGTAATATCTGCTTCACAGAATAAAAGTGGAAGCAATCTTTACCATTGTGTTTTATGAAAATTTTGAGGATCATTGGTGTTAATACTTCTTTACTTGTCTGATAGAATTCAACAGTAAGTCCTTCTCGTCCTTGTCTTTACTTTCTTGGTAGACTTTTTATTACAGCTTTAACCTCATTGCTTGTTATTGGTCAGTTTTGATTTTTTATATATTCTTGGTGCATTTTAAAAGGCTATATATGTTGTACAAAACATGTATATATATGTATATGTTAATTCATTTCTTCTAAATTGTCCAGTTTTTGTGATCATGTTTTCCAATGTGTGTCTAGTAATCTTTTGGATTTCTGTCATTTATCTCATAACATCATCTTTTTCATCTCTAATTTTATTGAGTTGGGTCTTTTATGCCTTTTTTTCCATTGGTTTCATTAAGCGCTTACAAAATTTATTTATCTTTTCAAAGAACCAAATCTTCATTTCATTGATCTTTTTATTGACTTAATCTTGATTTTATTAATTTCAGCTCTAATCTTTATTATTTATCCCTTTTACTGGTTTTGGGTTTAATTTGCTCTGTTTTTTCTAGGATCTTGAGATATATTGTTAGGATATTTATTTGAGGTTATTCATTTTTTTAATGTAGACACTCAAAGCTATAAACTTCTCTCTGGGACTTGCTTTCATTGTGTCCCATAGATTCCGATCCTTTGTTTCCATTATAATTTCATTTTAAGAATTTTAGTATTTTTCCTGCTCTGGGGGAAGGGTGACATGGGTAACTTTTTCTTTCTTGACTTCTCTAATGAGCCTTTTCTTTTATTATAATAAAAGCAGATACTACGGTCTCTCATCTGACTTCCTTAGCTCTAGTGAAGGTAGTCTGGTGTTTGTACAGCTGTTCAACTTGGTGTGCCTTTGGGGAGATGATTAATGGAGGAGCTTCCTCAGTGGTCATCTTGTGTTACTATTCCCAGAGACTTAGATATAATGACATTTCTAATCACTAATTACTAAAACATAAGAAAAGAATCAGATTTTTAAAAATAATTGTGCTTAGCTTTTTCTCGAAAAGACAATTAGTAATGCTTTGTTGTGAACACATTTTGATCAGAGTATGAAGACTTGTAGCTCATTAAATTACCTTCAAGTTCACAGCTACTGTTTGAGTGTCCTGATTCACAATAGGTGCTCCTGGATTTTCTTAACATTGTTCAGGAAAGAGGCAAGTATCCAAGTTATTTCTCCAATCAGTTTTTTTTTTTTTTTTTTTTTTTTTTTTTTTTTTTTTTTTTTTTTTTTAGTTTCAGTTTGAAAGAGACAATGGGTAGCTCTGGTGAACATTTTCACTGATGCTCTTTTTTTCTGTCTTATCCATTTCCTTTCAGTTTTATTGTATTGATATCTATAAATTGTCACACACATGTTAAATGGTTCCTGTGACTACAAAATACTGCATTTTTATAATGGAAATTCCCCATGACATCAAAAAGAATAAAAACTGAAAAACACTGCTCTTTTTGTTTCAAAACTTTGTACAGATACGACAAACCAGGTCGGTTGGCTTCTTTTGTTTGATGTTCTTTCTTTTCTTTATTCCTTGGAGTTTACGTATGCATGAATCTGAGTCTTCAGCTTAGTTGTTCTCAAACTTCTCCAGTTGTTCCCCCAAGCCCCACCCTTTCACATGCCTTCCAAGTACCTATTTCAACCTTGATTTTGACATTGAAGGAAACATTTTAGTAAGAAAGACCCCTTAAATATCAAATGCATATGTTCCTATTTATGTTATAAATAAAATAAAGACTTCACACACAAATATAAATATATTCCATCTTTAAATCAGCCCAGTGCATGGAAAGGCAGATATATAAAATGAATAAATAAGTCTTTGGACTTATCTAGACATGTTATTATTTTTCAATGTTTGCAAGTAAGAAATTTGGGATGTCAAAAGATAAGTGGCTTGTTTATGATCTGGTAAGACATTTGTGAATTCTCAATCCCCAACTTTTCTTTTCGTTTTTTGCATTTTATTTTTTGAGTAACAAAATATATGTATATGCAACCCTTGGGAAAACATATTGTGTAATATGAAATACAAGTTATTATGAATGCTACCTACAGAATATGGATGAGAGTTTTGAGTTAAAAAATAAAGATCAGAATCTTCCTTCTTTCTCCCCAATATATTTCTCAACTGTACTTGTGGTCATCATTGCTTCAGTATAGTTCTTTGTATCTTTGTACAGGAGCATTGTCAATCTGCTGTGAGAAGGCAAAAAGTAGATATGGCAGCCCAAATATCTGACTGCTTTCCGGGTACTATTGAGCATATTAATGGCCCATTGTCTACAAATAAAAGAAACATAATTCTCTTCCTTGACAGTCTCTCTATCCTGAGTCCTAAGACATATTGTTCCTTTATTTTTAAATTGTAGGTGGACAGTTAACTGAGAGGATTCCTTTGGCTTTTACTTTTGGAAACATGTATAAAGTGAATTGAAAGCTAGTGGAATTCTAGCTATGTGCATTGAGCAAATGTCTCAGATTTGTGCCTGTGATGACATAAGCTTTAACCCTGACTCTGTCTCATTTTAAAAGAAGCAGCCAAATTTACTTATTCAGTTTTGGCATATGATAGCAAAATAATAATGATGCTAGCTTTGGGAGAAATCAAGTTCAGATTTACTACAGGTTTTCATATTTGTGGGATGACATTACTTGGAATCTTGTTCACTATGCAATGATTTTTTAAAATACCCATAACAGGTAAAACATGCTTTTTGCTTAGTTAATTGTATATAGTTGTTACATATGAAAAGAACTACATAGAATAGTGTTTCAAAAATAAGCAATTTAATAATCTAATATGGCTACTTTATTTAACTTGTCACAACCATTTTTCTTCTTTATGAAATTTTAGTTCTGTTACTTAAAAAAATTAAAACGATTCTAGATTCAGCTACATATGTTCTTGAATGAAGAATAAGAGAAATGTGCTAGTAATGAACTGATTTGTGCTCTGGGAAGAAACACAGAAGATGCAATGTAATGGTAAAGAATTTTTATCTTATCAAATTTACCCATATCTGTACCTGACAGACAGTTTTTCTGCATTTCTGTTTTGTGTGTATGTGTGAGTATATGTTTATTGTGAGTGGGTGCATTTCTCATTGAGGTGACTGGTTCACAAAGAAGGATTCCCACATACTTTCAAGATGTCTTCTCTTTTCCAGTTTTACTAGATTTTCAATAAAATTATTCTTGCTAATACTTGAACCTTGCTTTAAGAACTATTTCTTTAGACAGAATGACACAGTCAGAATTATCTCCTACATCACAGGTCAATCCTTTGTTTAGCTTTTTCAGCATCATTTGATTTAAGCTTCGGTGCCCAGAGTTTTTGTTTGCTTAGACTTCCTAGTTTGGAACAGGAAGTATCTCCTCGTTAAATTCAAAGCCCAATGAAGATATTCTGTTCAACCTTTGGTTACACACTTAACTTTATAGGTCAATGAAGCTAAGCCTCTTAAATCTAGTAGTCTTGCAACTGTGAGATACACTAGGTATAGGCATTTTCTTCTTACTTGTCACAATTGGGAAATTTTATCAAATGTGCGATTCAAAACATTTATATATAAATGTTTATTGCTTTGAAATAATAATTATTCCTCTTTTATACCACTAGAAAATGAAAGGTTAGAATGCACATTTTTGGTTTGAATTTCAAATGTGAGTAGAAGAGAAAGGAGTGATTTATAAAAATGTACAATAGTATTTGTAGGTTTTATGATCCTTAATATCTTTGTTAAAGAATAAAATGGCTTCTTAAGGTATTGATCTTTTCAGCTTTTAGTCATTCAGTACTAGATATAATTAAGCTATATTTTTATGTGGCAAGCATTTCACTTCTTTAACAGTGATTATTCCTTACTATAATACATAGGATATATACTTTTTTTTATGAGTCACATCCCTCCCTTTGACATGAATTGTTTATCTCTGGATAAAGCAAACCTGCCTGGTTTGTACTGTCGACTGCTCCAGTTTCCTTTATATCTTAGTTACTTTTCTCGTTGCTGTAGCAAAATACCCAGCACCCAAATTTAAAGAAGAAAAGGTTATTTGGCTCACAGTTTGTAGAAGCTTCAGCCTACAGTTGGTTGGCTCCAAGGCAGGGTGGTATGACAGAGGGGCATCACGGAGCAGAAACAGTCCACAGCAAGTAGGCTGGTGAGATCAAAGTAGCCCTCTTTCCGTCCATTATATTGTATGCAGGCTACTCACACTAGAGTGGGTGTGACACTCATGTCCTTAATCCTAGCCAGAACCATGCCAAACCAATCAATGGACTGATTTAGTAATCACACACCCTTGATCCCAGTACCACACGCTCTACTTCCAGCCACCTCTGAAAAACCCTTCTTATGACTGCATGAGGCTTGTGGGGGACATCTAGATACAAGTCATAACATCTTATGTAGATTAGGATTAACTAGTACACTTACAGATATACAGACATGTCCACACCTGATCACGTGCAATTAATTCTGGAGAAGGAATCTGTATGAGGAAAGGAATTAACATACACCAGTTCTTAAACACCCTTTTCTCTAACCTATCCCAATATAATATCAACTCTTTCCAAATTCACATTTTCAAATCTTGGTGTGATTAATTTAAATAGGCAGACAGCTTTGCAGCATGTTCCTCTGGTGGAGGGAGGCTGACTCATGTCTGTTCAAGAATAAAAATAGGAAGCACTAATATCCACAGAATTTTTATAGAATGTGTCCTCATGGTGTCATCCTTTTCTTCTCTCTGTTTCTTTTAAATCAAGAGATTTTCTCTCTCCTGGCCCTTCCCGGAAATTGTTCAAGCATTGAATAGGCAGATGGTGGGTTGAGCTTTTAGAAACCAAAAAGGGCACATTCATGCCTCAGCAATTTTCTCTAGCCTGGTAGCACAGATGCCTGTTTGTGAGTTGATATTTAGTAAACCATTACTGCAGTCAGGTCTTGATTTTTGGTATAGTTCATTAGTTTTTTTCTTTTTAAACTTCTGTTTTTCTGAAGTTCTTGTGATTGTTAGTCTTGTTCCTGATTGCACCTATTCATTTTCACTTCTTCTATATGTCCAGATCAGTTAATAAAGGTGTGTATGGAGGTGGAGCAACATATCCAATCAAGTAAAGCAGTGAGATTGAGTCTGGGTAGTTAGGAGTCATTTTGGTAATATTAGGCTCTGTGCTAATGTTGCTAAGAGATAGAAAATAGGAATTGAAGTGGGGAAAGATGATTATTGAATAATCACCACAATTGTCAAACATCTTCAAGGCTAGTTCCAAAAGAAATTATGAAGGGGAGAAGAGAGTTCTGTATCCTGTGTTTTGCTTCTGTTTGTGAAACTTCATTGTAACTTGATTTTGCCTGTTCTGTTTGGGTGTCAGCTTTAAACCTGTTTTTATATTTATATTTTCTATCATACAGACACACATATGTAAAACATAGAAACATATACTTGTGTTTTTTGAGAATTCAGAAAATTTAGGCAACATAATCTAGAGAAATTGACTGAAAATACACTCAAAATGCCAAAATGAGGCTCTCTTCAGTCCTATCTACTCAAATATTATAAATCAGTAAAGCATCCTTAGAAAAAAGTTTACCCTTAGAAGGTAGCCCAAAGATTGTTTCCTCTTTGATTTCTTAACTTTCTGAGATCTTATTCTATAAATCATTCTTTCAGTAAATGATTTTAGTCTTCATTTTTCCCTTTTTCTTCTCCTATAAACATGCTTAAGAAGATTTGGTAAAAATAAAGTGGTAAAATCTCTTGGTTAGTGATGAATTTTCAAATAAATTGTAAAATATCTCTTTAAGTATAATTTAGTGGCTATAAGCTCAAAATTTAAAGCCAGATATCTTAGTTTGAATTTCAGTCATTCTAATTGTCAACTTGAGCGAGTTATTTCATGTTTGTGAGTCACTTTCCTTAACTGTAAAATGAAGATAATAATTGTACTTATTTCCTGGGTGGTGTTGTAGGTTTAAATGACGAAATACTGTATCCACAAAGTACTGAACAGTGTGTGGCATTAAGTACCTCTATTTAAGTATTTATTATTGTAATTCCCTTAGAAGTTAACTTGACTTTTCTAATTCATTTTTGTTCACAGTACTTACCACACTTGCATATACTATATGGTGTATTTATTAATTTATTAGACTTGTTTTTACTATTTTTCTCTTCATCTGATAACTTATAGATTCTATGAAAACAAGGATCATTGTTATTCTGTCTATTGCTGTATAGTCTCAGTGCCTAACAACCCAAAAGTTCTCAACACGTATTTCTTAAATGAATGTATTATAATATGGCTTTGTCTCTCGCCAGTCTATTGAAATTGTTCTGACAGAGGTTAGCAGCAATCACAAATCTGTGAACCATCTTGAATACCTCTATTCTCTTTAACGTATGTAATCATTGATGATATCAAGGTAATTATAATATCAAGGATATCAAATCCATCTGTGTCCTTCCAGTTCCACTGTTACAATCTTTTCTAGTCCTAACCAGCATCTGTTTCCTGAGCCTTACAATAGACTCCTAATGAATTTTTCTTCATTCATTTTTGCCTTCTTTTAATTCATTTTCCACAATACATAGTGGTTAAATGCGTAATTCAAATAATACTATTTCCTTGCTAAAAATCTTATCCTAGCTTTTTGTTGTCCAAAATCATTCTATGATCTAAATGAAGGTATAAAACTGCATCATTTTGTTACTTAGAGTTACTATATGATATAGCAATTATATTCCCAGGTATTAGAATTATTATATGACATAGCAATTATATTGCTAGGTATACTCAAGAGTTTGAAAATTTAGGCTTACTCATAATCTTTATACAAATGTTCTTGTCAACATTACTCACAATATTCCCAAAGTGAAAACAACTCAAATGTCTATCAGTTGATGAATACATAAACAAATATTGTGGATACATACAATGAAATATTATTCATCCATGGAAAATAATACAATGCTGATACATGCTACAATGAACCTTTGAAATATTATGTTCTGTGAAAAAATCCAGAAAATGTAGCTACACAGTGCATATAAGTAATTCCAGTTTCAATTCTATGAAATATTCAGAGTAGTCAAAATCATAGAGACAGAAAATAGAATTAATGACCTCCAAGAATTGGAAGGAAGAGAACTGTGAAGTGACTGTTAATGAGTATAGAATGTATTTCTAGGCTTCTGTAACTGTTGTGGGCTTAGGTAGTACTGATGGTTGCACAGAATTTTGAATAGCTGTCACCAAACACTGAGTTTCCCAGAGCCTTGATCTTGCACTTCTCATCTTCTTGAATTACGAGAAATAAGTTTCCATTATTTACAAATTATCTAGCCTAAGGTATTTTGTTATAGCAGTTGGAATGGACTAAGACAGAAATTGGTACTAGAGTAGTTGTTAGCATAATACCTAAAAATATGGAAGTATCTTTGGAACTGGATAATAGGTGCAGCCCATGGGTGAGACTGTAAAGGGATATTCTGGTAAAGGCTAAAAAGAAGAGATGAGTTGTAGTTTTCATTGTTTAGAGAATGCTTAAGTGATCTTTATTGGAATGGTAGTAGAAATGTGGACAGTGGAGACCAATTATGATGATGGGAATGAGGCACTGGTTATTGGAACTGGAGGGAAGGCCATTCTTGTTACAAATTAGCAAATAAATTGGCTGAAGATTTTCGTCGATGTACTAAAACTTTGTGGAAATCAGAACTTGAGAGTAATGAAGTAGGATATTTGGCAGAAGGAATCTCTAAGCAAAGTACTCAGGGAACTGCATGACTTCTCTTGACAGCTTTTGGTACTAAGTGCAAGAAGATGCAAATGAATTAAAGATGAAATTTATAATCAGAAAGGAAGCAGAATGTACAGATTTGGAAAATTCTCAGCTTAGTAATGTGAAGAATAAAAAAATGTATTTGAGAGAGAACACCAATGGTGTGGCCAACAGAACATTTGGTAAAGAGATTATGGGTGGAAGGATGTTAAATGCTATTCATCAAAACAATAGAAGAATGACCTTGAAGACATTTCTGAGATTTATAGGGCTACCACTTCTGTTACACACCCAAAGTTCCAGAATCTTAAGGGCAGAGCAGTTTCAAGGGAGGGCCCAATGTGTCTATGGGACCTCAGTACCCTAGGTCCTCATCAGGTTTTTGCTTTATAAATTATATGTAGTGTATGTTTCATTCTAACGGTGTCTTAGGAGGGTCACGGTATAGCTCAGGTCATTGCTCCAGAGGCCACAAGCATTAAACCTAGTCAGTATCTTACGTGATAATCATTTCAAGATGCACAATACACATGGCTACTTCCACATGGTTTTCAAAGGATAACTCAGAACACTTTGGAGCTTAGGCATAGAACTGCCACGTGGGGTGGGGTTACTGAAAAAAGTCTCCACTAGAACAAAGTCCAGAAGAGTAGTGGAGTCAGAGATACTGGAGAGAAACCTTTCTGGAGCAATGGTTTGTGTGACCAGTGAGATCAGGGCCATCACAGAGCACACCTACGAGTTTAATGCTTAGTAGGGCCACCCTTGAAGCTCCAAATGAATAGAGCAACCAGTACATAACTTCAGCCCTGGAAAGCCTCAGGCATTTGACTTCAACATGTTAGAACTGTTTCATGGACTGATCCCAACATAGCCATGAGGCAGGTCTGCCAGGAGCACTCAAGGCCCAACCCTTGCCCTGGAGCCACATGGAGTCAAAGATTATTGATGAGCCTCATGATTTATTGCCGTTTGCATGTTGGGACTGTAGATTTATATGGGACTTGTTACTCCTTGATTCTTTCTTTTTCAGAATGGCAGTATTTACACTTTACTTGCCCCATGATGTAACTTGCTTGACTTTGAAACTTCATGACTGGAAAAGGAATTTACCTCAGAATAAATCATACCTTGCGGTCTCACTCATACCTGATTTAGACTTTAGGTGAAACTTTGGACTTAAACTTTATTGATGCTGAGTTGAGTTAAGAATTTTAGGCTATTGGGATGGAATGAATATATTTTGTATGTGAGAAGATTCCATGATGGAATAACATGGTGGTTCTCTGATAACCTGGTGATAATTCAATCTCAAGGTTCACAATCTCTGTAAGAGGGCCATGTTCTGTGTTCTCTAATCAAATGACAATTCAAATAAAAACAAAGATAGTTCCCAAATTTATTGTCTTATTTACATGCAGTAACACATAATAAAATAAAAGCAGAAAGTATACATGAAAATATAGGCAAAAAAATAAAAAGAAAAATCACTTGAGCACAGTGTTATTAATGAACCAAGAAAAAAAGGGTATCCATGGAAGAAAGAGTTCTGGAAATCTGTCCTGTCAAGGTGACTCTCCAACAGTGTCTGAACTGCCATCAAAGTATCAGCAATGAAGTAAAAGACTTACTCACTCAGGCAGAACCTCCAGCAGCTGATGGCAATTTGAACTGAATACTCAAAAAACTGAAGTCACAGCAAGATGTGTCTCAAATGGCAGTCTAAAGGCACTGGTATTTATAGTCTAGAAGGAATATTATCTCAGACTGCAGTTGTCAAATGTGGAGGGAAAGTGCTGGACACCAACTTTCTCATTTGCATATTGCATAGTTGTCAATGTGACTATCAGTCAACCACTTGTCAAGGTATCAGCCAGCAACTTGGCTCAGTTATAACTCGTGTTAGAAGAGAAAGCTCAAAATGGGGTAAGTGCTACTACAGTGCAGTCACATTAATCATAATTAAAATCCTAATTTACTTATATTAACAAGAATCGCAACACAGCAAATTGGACACCACAACACAAAGACATGAATTTTGCATGGTCACGGTTGAGATGTTATGATTTGAATGCCTATGTGCCTTCAAAAATTCATATGTTGAAGCTTAAACCCAAAGCTTGTAATACTGGGAGAAGGGATTTTTTGGGAAGTGATTAATTTATGTAGGTTCTGCTCTTGCTATCATTTGTATTTTAACTATCTCCCAAAGTTGTATGTGATGAAGCCTTGGTTTTTAGCACCGTAATGTTAGTGAGAGGTGGAAACTTTAAAAATGAGTTCTAGTGGGAGGTCTTTGGATCATTAGGGGCATGCACTCAGTGGGGATATGGAACCCTGGTCCTATCTTTTTCACTTTTTTACTTCCTGGCCATGAATTGAACAGTTTTGTTGTGCAATATTTCATCACGAGGTGCTGCATAAGTCCAAAGCAATGGAGTCAAGTGACCATGCACTGAAACTTCTAACACTCCTGGACAAAATAAAACTTATCTCTTCATAAGTTGTCTTTTTCATTTATTTGTTGTAGTAATAGAAAACTAAAACAGTCCACATGAATGTATAGTTACTTTTATAAAAGCGGTTTAGGGGAACACCCAAATGCATTTTGTCTTTAGGTCACGGGATGGCACAATAACAAAGCACTATCTTGGAAGCAGAGGACAGCCATTCCTAGACACTAAATCTGCTGTGATTTTTTCTCAGACTTTCTAGCCTCCAGAACTCTAAGAAATTAATTTAAAGAAGACTTCAGTGCTCATTCTAAAATATTTTGTTATAGCATCAGGATCAGAGTGGTATACAGTTATTTCCAGTCTTTCATACTGATTTTGCTATTTTACATTATTCAGCAGGTGAAACGATAATACTTTTTTTTTCCAGGGAGCCATTCTTGACCTCCTCTGAACTATGTTTTTTTCTTTTATACTTTCCCCATAGTATATTTCTCCACTAAAATTATTTGGTGATATCAGTAATTCAGATTGACTCTGTAGACCATAAGGTCCATCAGATCAGATTATAGCTGTACTTACTCTCCTGTCCCACCCCACTCCGTTTTTTTCTTTAAAATGAACCTTTTTAAAACAAATGATATTATACCAGGCCAAGATAGACTCTGATTATTAATACAATGATGAGCAAAAGAAGCAATGCCTACACATTGTCAAAGTTTGTATTTTTATGGGACATAATAGACAAAGAAAGAAAAAAAACACCAAAAAAACAATTCATCTCCTTGATTTAAAAAAAATTGAGATGAAGTTTAACTACATTGCCAAGGCTGATCTTGAACTCTTGAGATGCACATTTTTTTTTTGCATTGTCACATCGTCTGTGTGATTGAAATGTGTCTCATCAGTGTTACAGGAAGTACTTTGTTTTCTTTTATCAATGTTTAAAATATTTGTGTGCACTACAAGCAAAAATATGTTAGATTTGATGAAATAAGATAATTGCTAAATATGTTAAATGCTAGAAAATAGCTATGAAAAATGTAAGTTTGGAGGAAAATAAAGTATATTTTCAACAGTTGGAATTGTGGCTGGTACTTAGTGTGAATATATCTTGAACTTACTATGTATTCTTTCAATCTGCATAACCTTCTCCAGTACTTTCTATCATGTGTAAGAACACTTCAATTTCTTCTAGTTGCCAAAGCCATAAAATTGTATTTCTACCTTGACTGTAGTCTGCCCCAAATCTCTTTCAGTATACAAGCAACCTCAAATATTGAAAATATACTTTATCTTCCTCCAAATTTACCATTTTTCATAGCTATTTTCTAGCATTTAGCATATTTAGCAATTATCTTATTTCATATTTTCCTCACTCCTGTTTCTTTCATATCACTGTCTTATAATAGCAGAACTTCATTGTTTAGTAGTTATTAGTACAGTTATTTCAACCTCTGAGATTTTATTTTTTTCACCTGTTCTTCACAATACCAAGAAAATGATCCTCATATATGACCTATCTGCTTCTCATCCAGAACTCTATATCACTAAAGACCCACCATACTTTGCATAGATTTTGGTTCTTACTATTATCACCTTGTGCTGTCATTTTTAAGTTCCAAGAAGACTAAGATCATGCCTATTTCATTTCATCATGGTAATCTAGCAGAGAACCAGGCACAAGAAGGTGCTCAAGAAATGGTTGTTCGAAAATGCTATGTATTTACCCTTTTACCTCAGTTGTCTTAATATGAACATAGATGTTTAAGTGTGAAAAGTTTAGATAAAGACTTGCTGGTCAATACTGAATATTTCCATGTGTGTACTTTGTTGACTTTACATTCTCTTGTCTATGAACTTCTTTGTAGTATATTAATTTTCCTGGCATTTCTGATATGTTCTGTGGGGAACAGTGGTAAATGAAAGCCTCAAGAAGGTCTGGGTGGCAACAAACTTGGGGTGCACTCCACCTAGCTGCCTGGATCCAGGAGGTCTCGGGCCCCACCCAGTAAGGCAGAGGCTCCAGCAGCACAGTCCAGGAGTACACCCTCAATAGCTGCGCAGAGGAGCCAGCTCTACCCAGTCCCGCATCTCAGTGCAACCCACCAGGGGAATGCCCGTCCAGCCTCGCAGGAGAGAGAGGTACAGCCCAGCCCAGAGCCCCAGAGCTACTCATCAAGGACTGGCCAGCATAGCTGCAGGGCTTTAGAGAAATTGAGCTCTGCCCATCAGAGCACGAGGCGAGAACTTCATTGTTCAGGGGTGTGGCCAGCACAGCAGGTCCTAGAGGTTATGAACCTGCCCAACCAGGAGCAAGGCCTCAGAACTATAAACCTGGGACTCACCCAGGCTTGCCTGGCACGGTGCTCCAGAGGCTCTGAACTCGCAACCAGATGTAAGGTCCAGGTGGCGCCACACTCCGGGGTGCACTCTGCCTAGCAACCTGGGTCCCGGAGGTCTCGGCCCCCACCCAGCAAGGCAGAGGCTTCAGCAGCACACTCTAGGAGTGCGCCCTCACTAGCTGCACAGAGGATCCAGCTCTACCCAGTCCCACATCTCAGCACAACCCACCAGGGGAACACCTGGCCAGACTCACAGGACACATAGCCCAGCACCCCAGAGCAACCCAACAAAGTACATCAGGGGAATGCATGGCCAGCCTCACAAACCACAGGACACAAGGGTCCAGTGCCATAATCTGTGAGTGTGCCCCAACTAGCCACAGGCATATTGGAGGATTGAAGCTCTACCCAACACAGTGTTCCAGTACAATTCATTGGGAGGCTGCCTACCCAGCCACACAGGTCCCAGAAGAAAATGACAAAATGAAAAACCAAGAGGCAGTCTCAATCCCCCAGCCCACTGAGAACAAACCCAAGAGATACCAAAATGGAAGACACTGGGAGTCACACAACTGAACTTTCAGAAATGATAGCAAATGCAGTAAAGAAACAACTTCATGAAGCTATAGAGAAACTCAAATCAGAAATAATCTCTCAGCTAAAAAATGAAATGACAGTCATTATGAAAGAAATGTTGTGTGAACCTAAAGAACAACAAGAAAAAAAAAGAACATAAGAAAATGATGGAAACTTTGAATGAGCAATATAAGCCACAAAGAGAATGCATGAAACAGATTCCAAGGGAAGTTCAGGAAATGAAAAATTCCATGGAAAGTTTGAAAAACCACTTGAACAAAGCTGGAGATAGAATCTCAGACCTTGAAGACAGCATGGGAGCTTATGACCATGAAAGAAAAGATCTCTCAAAAATAATAAGGAACCAAGAAAAAATAATTCAAGAGCTGCAAGATGATGCCAAGATAAAAAACATAAGATTAATAGGCAACAATGAAAAGGCAGGGGTCAATAACAATGACCTGTGAAGACTATTCACAGAAATAATAGCAGAATATTTTCCAAACATGGGAAGAGAATCTGAAATACAGGTAACTGAGGCATACAGAACCCAAATTAACCATAACCAAAATGAACCTTCACCCAGACATATAATAATTAGGCTATCAGAAATACAGCACAAGAACAAAATACTAAAAGTTGTCAGAGAAAAGAAACAGATCACCTATGAAAGAAAGCCTATCAGAATCATGACAGACTTCTCAACACAAACCTTTAAGTTGAGAAGAGCTTGGAGTGAAGTATTTCAAATCCTGAAAGAAAACAACTTTTAACCCAGATTGATGTACCCTGCAAAACTATACTTAAAAACTGATGGAGAAATAAGATTCTTCCATGACAAAGAACAATTGAAGAAATTCATGGCCACCCAACCAACACTACAAAGAGTACTGAAAGACACTCTAGAAAGAGACAAAGATAGCTACAGTCTTAAGAACAACAACAAAAGGAAACCACTAAGTAGGGCAAATGATTAAACAGAAAATGTAGAAAACCAACAACAGAAAGATATCATGACAGGGATGAGTCAGTACATATCAGTTATATCAATCAATATAAATGGTCTCAACTCACTAATAAAAAGAAACAGACTAGCAGAGTGGGTTAAGAAACAAAATCCAACAATATGCTGTATACAAGAAACACATTTCATTCAAAAGGAAATTCACAGACTAAACATCAAAGGCTGGAAAACAATACTCCATGCAACAGGAACCCAGAAAAAAGCAGGGGTAGCTATTATGTTTGCAGACAATGCAAACTTCAAACCAAGAATGATCAAAAGAGATAAAGAAGGTCACTACATACTTGTTAGGGGAAAACTTCAAGAGGAAGAGATTACAGTCACAAATATATATGCACCGAATATGGGAGCACCCAACTATGTAAGACAATTCTTAATAGACATGAAAAACCAAATAAACAATAATACAGTTATAACAGGAGACCCTAACACCCCACTGCCACAGAGAGACAGATCAACCAAACAAAAAATCAGCAAAGAAATAGCAGAACTGAATCAAACTTGTGAACAAATGGACCTAGTAGATGTATACTGAGTATTCCACCCATCAACATCGGACTGCACATCCTTCTCAGATGCACATGGGTCATTCTCTAAAATAGATCATATACTGGTCCACAAAACATGCTTAAGTAAATGCAAAGAAACTGAAATAATTCCATGCATATTATCTGACCATAGCGCATTAAAATTGGAAATGAATAACAAGAAACCCTACAATAGCTGCATAAAGACATGGAAATTAAATAATACTCTCCTAAATAACCACTGGGTCACAGAAGAAGTTAAAGAAGAAATTAAACAATATCTACAATTGAATGAAAATGCAAATACAAATTACCGGAACTTGTGGGACACAATGAAAGCAGTCCTCAGAGGGAAATTTACAGCACTAACTCTTATATCAGAAAAAAGGAAAGAACACACATAAACAACCTAATGCTGCACCTCAAATTTCTAGAAAAACAAGAGCAAGTCAAGGCCAAAGCCCAAAGAAGGGAGGAAATTATCAAGATCAGAGCAGAAATTACTCAATTGAAACTAAGAAAACAGTACAAAGAATTAATGAATTGAAGAGTTGGTTCTTTGAAAGAATAAATAAAACTGATAAACCCCTACCCAACCTTATCAAAAAGAGGAAAGAAAAATCTCAGATTCATGCAATAAGAAATGAAAAGGGTGAAATCAGTACTCACCCTGTGGAAATACAGAAGATCATCAACACCTACTTCGAAAACCTTTACTCACATAGATTCGATAACACAGAAGAAATAGACAGATTCCTACAAACCTATGAATTACTAAAGCTGAATCAAGAAGATGTAAAGCTGCTGAATAACCCAATTTCAGCTAATGAAATTGAAAATGTATTTAGGACCCTACCAACAAAGAAAAGCCCGGGCCCTGATGGATTCACTGCTGCATTCTACAAGAAATTTAGGGAAGGCTTAATGCCGACACTCCTCAAACTCTTCAATGAAATTGAAAGGGAAGAAAGTCTCCCTAACTCATTCCTGGAAACAAGTGTTACCCTAATACCAAAACCAGAGAAAGACCCAACCAAAAAAGAAAATTACAGACCAATCTCCCTCATGAACATAGATGCAAACTCCTCAATAAAATACTGGCAAATAGAATACAGCAAGTTATCAGAAAGATTATACACCATGATCAAGTGGGATTCATCCCAGGAATGCAGGGATGGTTCAACATATGCAAACCAATAAATGTAATACAGCATATCAACGGGGCCAAGGACAAGAAACACATGATCATCTCAATAGGTGCAGAAAAAGCTTTTGACAAAATCCAACACTCATTCATGATAAAAACCCTACAGAAAATCGGAATAGATGGTCTCTACCTCAACCTGATAAAAGCTATATATTATAAACCACCAACCAACATCTTACTAAATGGAGAAAAACGGAAAATTTTCAACCTAAAATCAGGAAGAAGACAAGGATGTCCATTATCACCACTCCTGTTCAAAATAGTTCTGGAAATAGTAGTCTGAGCAATCAGACAAGATAAAGAAATAAAGGGAATAAGGATAGCAAAGGAAGAAGTGAAATTATCACTCTTCGCAGATGATATGATACTCTACATAGAAGACCCCGAAAAGTCCATTAAAAGACTTCTAGAAGTAGTAACCAAATTCAGCAATGCTGCTGGATACAAGGTGAACACTCAAAAATCAATAGCATTCCTGTACACAAACAACAAAGTCACTGAGAGAGAAACAAGGGCAATCACACCCTTCACTATAACATCCAAAAAAATGAAATACTTAGGAATCAATCTAACAAAGGTAGTAAAAGATCTATACAGTGAAAATTACATTACTCTAAAGAAGGAAATTGAAGAAGATCTCAGAAAATGGAAAGATATTCCCTGTTCATGGAAAGGTAGAACAAACTGTGAAAATGGCCGTTCTCCCAAAATTATTATACAGATTTAATGCAATCCCAATCAAAATACCACTTGCCTATCCCACAGAGCTAAAGAAAGCATTCCTGAAATTCATCTGGAATCAGAAAAGACCTAGAATACCAAAGGCAATTCTGGGCCATAAAGGGAAGGCAGGAGGCATCACAATCCCTGCCTTGAAACTATACTACAAAGCCACTGTGATAAAATCAGCATGGTACTGGAATCAAAAGAGACCTGAAGATCAATGGAATAGATTATAAGACACAGCCACAACTACAAACACACTTAACCACCTCATCTTTGACAAAGGGGCCAAATATGTGCATTGGAAGAAAGATAGCCTCTTTAACAAATGGTGCTGGAAAAACTGGCTTTCTATATGCCATAAACTAACACTAGATCCATGCCTAACTCCATGCATGAAAACAAAGTCAAAATGGATCCAAGATCTGAATATTAAAACAGAGACCCTAAACTTACCAGAAGACAAAGTAGGTAAAAATCTTGATGGCATAGGAGTAGGCAGAGAGTTCATGAACAAAAATCAAATTGCACGGGAAACACTTCCCAGAATCAACAACTGGGATCTCATCTTACTAAACAGTTTTTGCATGTCAAAGGAAATCTCCAGCAGAGTGAAAAGAAAACCCACGAACTAGGGAAATATCTTAGCCAACTGTCATTCAGACAAAAGACTTCTATCTAAAACATATAAAGAATTAAAAGAAAGCAGGCCCCTAAAATTCAGGGACTCAATTCAAAAATGGGCTTCTGTGATGAATACACACTTCTCAGAGAAAGAAATACAAATGGTAAATAAATATATGAAAAAATATTCAACATCAGTGGTCATTCGGGAAATGCAAATTAAAACAACACTGAGATTCCATCTCACTCCAGAAAGAATGGCCAAGATTAAAAAGTCAACCAACAACAAATGCTGGAGGGGCTGTGGGGAAAAAGGAGCACTTCTCCACTCTTGGTGGGAGTGTAGATTGGTGCAACCACTGTGGAAATCAGTGTGGAGATTCCTCAAGAAGCTAGGATTAAAGATCCCATTCAACCCAGCTATCCGACTTCTGGGCATTTTCCCGGAAGTATTAAAAACTTCATATCACAGTGATATTTGTGCACCCATGTTTATAGTAACCCAATTTGTAATAGCCAGATCTTGGAAACAACCCAAGTGCCCATCAATCAAGGAATGGATAAAAAAGATGTGGTATTTTTATACAATGGAGTACTACTCAGCCATCAAGAAAGATTGCATTGAGACTTTTGTAAGTAAATGGTCACGACTTGAGACCATACTCATAAGTGAGATAAATCAAACCCACATGTGTAAATACCATATTGTCTCCCTAGTGTAAGAAACTGGAAAAGTATACATGATCCAAAATGTACAATAAATACTATGTAAGGGTAAAAAACTGCTCAAAGAGCAGAAGTAATTGGGAAGGAAAAAGGGGAAAAGAGGGAACAGAAAAGGAAAAAGATATAAATCTGTATATATGTGTATGTAAGATAACTAAAACGAACATGCTGCTGAATGAATTAGTTATTGAGATAGAACAGTTAATGCTCGTATGATTTGATCAATTTTACATGTGTATACCTGTTAATGTAAACAACTATTTTGAAGGCGACGATACGCAATATTGCAAGCATTGTCAAATTTCTATCATCCTGTTTTGTAAACCTATAATGTTACTGTTGTGCATTTGCTCTAGTCGTTTGTATGTCTCTTTTGCTTTTTGTCTTTGTTATCTGTGTCTTTTTTCTCTTAAATAAAAAAATGAAAGCCTCACAGTAACCCAGAGTATGCATAAACTCATAATTACATCTCTTCTGTCTGAGCATGCCATCTACCCCTACACCTGCTCCCTCCCACCAAAGGAAATCAGTAGTGAAATGGGGCAAGAGTAGCAAGTACAAATTGTCACCCTGACATGAAGATTTAGTAATATAATTCCCTTAAATAGAAGTAGTTTTTATACCTATTAAAAGTTACTTGCTTCTAGAACTAAATGATAATACCAATACAACATGCTAAACCTTGTGGGACATAACGAAAGCAATCCTAAGAGTGAAGTTTAAAATTGTGTATGCCCATATTAAAAAAACAGAGCAAACCCAAATAATAAACTTACCAATACTCTTCAAGGTCCAAGAAAAACAAGAGCAATCTAGATAGAAATCTAGTATATGAAAAGAAATTATAAGAATCAAAGCAGAAAACAATGAAATTAAGACCAAAACAAGAATATAAAGAATCAATGAATTGAAGAAATGGTTCCTTAAAAGAGTAAGCAAAATAGACAAACCCTTAGCCAAGATACACAGAAAAAGAAAGAAAAGATCAAATCAATGCAATTAAATACGAAAAAGGTAAAATAGCAATGGACAGTACCACAATCAAAAGGATTATTAACAACTACTTCCAAACTTGTATACCAGCAAGTTTGACACTTCTGAAAAATGGATAGATTCCTAGATGCATATGAATTATCAAAACTGATCCAAGGACATTTAAAAACCATGAATAATTTAATAAAAGGCAACGAAATAAAATTTAAGCAGTAATGAAAAGCCTACCAACTAAGAAATGCCTAGGTCCTGGTGATTCACTGATAAATTCTATAGATATTTCAAGAGGGATCTAGCACCAATACTCCCCTAGCTCTTTAATAAAGTTGAAATGGAAGGAGTACTCCCAAAGTCATCCTGGTGCTAGCATTACCTTGATCCCCAAACCACACAAGGATTAAACAGAAAAGGGAACTATAGAACAATCTCTTTAATTAATATAGATACAATGATTCTAAACAATATTCTGTCAAACAGGATGTATTGAATCATCAAAACAATCATGCAGGAAAACCAAGTAGGCTTCATCTCAAAAATGCAAGGATGGCTCAACATACACAAATCAATAAATGTAGGGCATCACATTAAAAGAGGCAAGGACAAACATTACACAACTACCTCAATAGACACAGCAAAAGCCTCTAATAAAACCCAAAATCCTCTCATGATGCAAATGTTAAATAAAATACATATCTGATAAAAATCATTTAGGACAAACCTACTGCAAACATCATATTAAATAGAAAGCTTTCCATCTAAAATCAGGGACACAACAAGGCTTTCTACTATCCTTACTCCAGGTCAACATAGTACTTAAAATATTAATAAGAGAAATTCGGCAATAAAAATAAGTGAAAGGAGCTGGGTGTGGTGGCACATGCCTATAATCCCAGCACTCGAGAGGCTGAGGCAGGAGGTTCTTTGTGAAGGCCACCCTGGGTTATAAAGTGAGCTCAAAGCCAGACTGAACTGCATAGTGAGACTCTGTCTCAAAAAGACAAAAATAAATAAATAAATGGAATATGAATAGAAAAGGAAAAAATCAAATTATCATTATTTGTAGATGACATGATCTTCTACACAGAAGAACCAAAAAAAAGAACTTTCACCAAATAACTCCTATGATCAATATCCAAATTCAGTAACATAGTAGGGTACAAAATCAGTGCATGAAAATCAATAGCATACCCATACACTAATAATAAATCTACTAAGAAAAATATTAGGAAAAGCTATCATTCACAATACCACCAAGAAAAATTAAATTCTTAGGAATTAACCTATGGAAGTGAAAGATGTCTACAATGAAAACTACAGTACTCTGAAAAAGGGTATCAAAGAAGACATCAAAAATGAAAAAATACCCTCTGTTCCTAAATAGGTAGAACCAACATAATCAAAACAGCTATACTCCAATAATTCATATACAGATTTAATGGAATTCCAAACAAAATACAAGCTGCATTCTTAACAGAACTGGAGAAAACAATCCTAAAATTTGTATGGAACCAGAAGAGACACAGAGTAGCAGAAGCAATTCTAGGTAACAAAATTGCAGTGAGAGGCATCATAGTCCCAAACTCAAAGTTATATTGCAAAACAATCTGTATATGAACAGCATGTTACTGGAATAAAAACAGACATCAAGTTCAGTGGAACAAAACAGAGCATGCAGAAACAACCCTAAACGCATTAAAGTATTTGATTTTTGACAAAAGGACCAAAAAACACTAGAGGAAAGGTAGCCTCTTGAATACAGTGGTACTTCAGTTCATGAATAATTCAGTTTGCAAACACTTGAAGTCAATGGCATAGACAAGTTCTTTCAGATGACAAGCCTGTTTTCACAGAGAATAGTGTCAAGAATCAACAAATAAGATCATACAAAGCTTGCAATGCTTCTGCAAAGCAAAAGAAACAACCAAAAGAATGAAACAAAAACCAATAGAATGGGAAAATTTTTCTTCAGCTATTCTTCGGAGTGAGGATGAATATCTACAATATATGAAAACTACAAAAATTTGACTCCCTCAATAAAAGCCCCAATCAAAAAAAAAGACAAGTAAAATGAGCAGACACCTCACAGAAGTACAAATGACCAGCAAGTACATGAAGAAATATGTGTCAACCATGGCTATTAGAGAAATGACTATTAAAACAACACCGAGATTCCATCTTACCCCAGAAATAATAGCCATCATCAAAAAATCAAATAATAGCAAGTGTTAGTGGGGCTACTGGGAAAAGGGAACCCATCTACGTTGTTGGTCAAAATGTAAACTTCTATG
This sequence comes from Dasyprocta punctata, assembly GCA_004363535.1. Taxonomy (NCBI): domain Eukaryota; kingdom Metazoa; phylum Chordata; class Mammalia; order Rodentia; family Dasyproctidae; genus Dasyprocta; species Dasyprocta punctata. Next base: position 48,624 of record RJWM01007757.1, on the reverse strand, counting down.
GAAATCAGTATGGAGATTCCTCAAAAATCTAAAACTCAAAGCTGTTTTTGAACAAGTTATTTATGTTCTAGGTACCTTCCCTGAAGATTTAAAGACATCATATCACAGTGATGCATGCATAGTCAAGTGTATAATAGTACAATTCATAATAGCTAAATCTTGGAAACAGCCCATACATCCACCAACAGATGAATGGATAAAGAAAATGTATTTATACACAATGGAGTACTACTCTGCCATTAAGAAAGATAAACTTGTGTCATTTTAGGAGAATGGATAGACGTTGATACCACATTATTAAGTGCAGTAAGTCAGACACACAAGCTTAATTATTCAATGATTTCTCTAATAAAAGAACCTCAAATATATATATGTGTATATATATATGGCACAATAAAAGATAGATTATGGAAGTAGGGAGGTAGGTCTTTCTCAAATGGAAAGGAGATCAAGGGATTGAGAGACAGTGGATAGAGGGGAGGGACAGAGATTATAAAAAGGCTTAAGATGTTTAGGCACATGTACCAATTCCAAAAAATGAATTTAAGCATGCACCGTTGAGGAAAAATAAACTTATAGATATTTCATTATTAATTGGAAGACTGACTAAGTTGCTGCTCTGCTGTCTCTGATAAAACCCTGACAATGTCAGAGCAATTACCTATACCTTAAGGCACCTTGGGCTGACCCGTGCTCATGCAGTAAAAGCTCTCTCTCCCACCATTCCTATATTATGATAATGCCCTTCAGTATATTCATTCTGTACATTTCTATATTATGGTAATGTCCTTAACCACTCCCATTCAGTCAAGTCTCTCTCTCCAGGACAACTCCTATATCACGGTAATATTCATTCTGTACATCTCTATATTACGGTAATGTCCTTAACCACTCTCATTCAGTCAAGTCTCTCTCTCCCAGAACAATTCCTATACTATGGTAATGCCCTCAAGTATGTCCATTCTGTGAGAGCCTCCTCTCCTGGTTCCTGGAATGTTTTTACTATTTCAAGGCCAGCCTGTCTGTCAATATGTGATTCAATGTATGTAACCAATCATGTAATGTTTGGTCACTTGCTTTTTACCTACCACTTCTGATTCTATATAGACTAAACTCCTTCCTGATTCAGGGCAGTTGCTTGGGAGGAATTATCCCTGCAACAGCCCACTGGCATGAACTCCAACAGTCCGCTGGTATAAAGACTAAATGCTGCCTTCTTATCTCGTTGGTGCAGTTTTCCTTTTGGTTTGGTTTGGTTTGGCTTGGCTTGGGAAATTTCCCACAACACTGCAAACGTGTACTAATAAAAAAATTGGAAAACAAATAAAAGCTTCCTGTTTCATTATACTCACCTTTCAAAATGAAGCTAGTGTCTGAAATTTGAAGTAGAGGCAAAGAAAAGTTGAAAAGAGAAAGTTGAATGCTTCAGTGAGTTGCATAACAATTGTCTGTCTTCCTCCCCTTAGCTCACCATAAATGATTAAAAATCACCCCTCAGGCTCTTGGCTTGAATCTCTTACTTGTAACAGGAGGTTTGTGAGTAAAAGAGCAGCTACCCATCTGCTACAAAAATGAAAGGAAATAAATCAGACTTATGTACTTTATGCTGAAGGTCCATATTCTCTGAGGTAAATTTTTATTTTATTTTAGTTTTAAAACTTTATGTCTGTTTAAGTGAAGATACTGCATGTTTCCTAATTGCAGAAAGAAAAGAAAAATCTACATTTCTAAAAACATATCACATTCAGTATGGCCTTTGAATAAGTAATGACCTAGTTAATTTCAAAATTAATTTTTAACATTACACAGGTAATACACACTCATTTTAGATAATTAAACATTCAAAGACACATAAAGTCATATGCCTGTCAACCAGTGATAAACATGATTTTTAAAATGTAAAATAGCAACTTTAAGAACTAAAGTTTGCATACTATGCAATTTACAAACTTGAAGTGCATGATTTAGCAGATTCTTGAATATTGACAGAATTGTTAAACCATGACCACAAACAAATCAAATCACTTTTGTTTTCCCAAAACAAAATACTATACTCACTAGATAGAATCTCCCAATCCCTCCCCTCTAAATCTAGGCAACCACTGACCTATTCTCTATTGTCATAGATTTTCTTATTCTATGAATTTGTTTATTCAAAATAGAACATGCTTATAAGAAAATAAAGACCTTAATATACTCAAGGAAATGGAAATCCTGCAAAATAAGCTCTCCCACCTTATTGGAGTGAAACTAAGATCCAACAGAAGGAACATACATAGGACACACTATTTTTTCCTCTTTCCTTCTACTGTGTCTTTTTATTTCATACTTGATTCGATTAATTTCTCTTGTTGTTGAGACAGAATACCTGATGCCCAAAATTAGGGATGGAAAGGTTTATTTCTTACAGTTCTTGGAGGTTTCAGTCCATATTCAGCTGACTGCAAGGCAGGGCGGCATGGTGGGGCAGCCATTCATGGCAGCTGCCAAACAGCAAGGTGCGAATCTGAGAGAGGGCAAACATGCCTTCCTCTCGCCCTTACACTGTATTTGGGGTCCACCCCTGGGTGGGTTCACCACTCACATCATCAATCCCAGCACCAGACAACAAACCAATCACAAATGCCAGACTCAGCCCCTTCCATGATTTCATGAGGCTTTGGGGGAACACAGGGCCATACCCATAACAATACTGGATTTACATATTAACTTTTTTTATAAGGGAAACCATGTGACGTTCAAGCTTTTGTTTCTGATTTACTTCACTTAGCTTTATAGTCTCAAAATGCATCAATTTTCCTACAAATGCCTCAAGTTTATCTTCCATTTTGTATAAATATCACATTTCCTTTATCTATTTATCTTTTGATTGACATATAGGTTGTTTGCAACATTTAGATGTTATGAATTGTACTGCTATAAAGATGAGTATATATACATCACTGTGGTATGATGTTTGAAACTCTTTTGGGAAGATACTTACAAAAGAGAATACCTGGGTCAAATGGAATTTCTAGTTTTAGATTTTTGAGGACTCTCTATGTGACTGTATCAGTTTACTCTCCCATCCGCAGTGAAGAAGGGTTCTTCTCTCCCCTCAGCCCTTTCAGCATTTGTTATTGGTTGATTTCTTGATGGTAGCCATTCTCTCTGGGGTGAAATGGAATATTAATGTTGTTTTAATTTGCATTTCTCAAGTGACCAGCATCACTGAACTATTTTTGTGTGCATTTTGTTGGCCAATTGTATTTCTTCCTCTGAAAAGTACCTAGTCATTTGAGATGCCCATTTTTGGATTCGGTCTGTAAATTTGAGAATTCTAATTTTTTTTGAGTATTTTGTATTTTCTTGATGTTTGTCCTTTGGGGAGTAGCTGTCAAAAGCTTTTAACATTTTGATATGAGTATATGGCTTCTATGTATTTGTAAAAATTTTGTTCATTCTGAGAATGGTTCTGTCACTTGTTTAGTCTTTCTCAGTGTTATATCACAAATAGTTCTCCTTGTCAGTAAGCACACAAGTACAATATGTGTTCAAAAACACAGTGAACATTTACGCTTAAAAATTATCACAGTAAAAGATACACTACCCATTAATCTCCCTCAAAACATTTCCCCTTCCTTCAAAAACACTTATCCCATCCTTCTTGCCAGTTTCTGAAGCAATTCTAGAAGTCTTGTTTCCTGAGTGTTTTTCATCACCTGTCTTTCCTGAGTGTTTTGTCATGTCTGTCTCAGTGTCCTGAATTAATTCAAAACATTTACTTTTTTGGTCATTTTCACTTTGGGGGAGAGCTAGAAGTCATTCAGTCAAAGATCAGGTGAATAAGGTGGATAAAGACATTTCATAAGGTGTTTATGAACCTGTGTTTCTGTTGGATGGCACTGGACAACAACATTCACTGTATTTTTTACCACGCCTCATAAAGACACCCACAAAATAGGATTTTCAGAACTGCTTCAGAAAGTGGCAAAAAGACGGTGTGTGTTTGAAGCTAATGAGAGTACTGTATTTGGATGGAGGTTAATAATGTTATATTTTTACTGCAATAATTTTTAAAATTTAAACATTCAAGGTGTATTTTGATCACATATTGCATAATTTTAGTGATTGCATAGTATTACTTTTTGTAGATATATAGCATGTAATTTCAAAATTCTATAATTTTACATTATTTCTAATTTACCACAATTATTTTAAAATTATATTTATGTGTATTCATACTTATTTTTTAGGATAAACCTGTGTATCTATCTGGATAAAATAAATCTCATTGGACAAAACTCAAAAATCTCTATTATACAATCAGTGGTTTTTACTCCTACTATAAATCCATTGCAGGTATGTAATGCAGAGATCCAAACTTACTAGTCCTCCTTTGTCTTCTGACACTGTTCTTTCAACATGGACTTTCTTGTATACATGGGAAGAGAATAAGAATAAAGCAAACTCTTTACTGACTGTGGAATGCTGCCTAGAAATAAAATATTCATGCTCACATTCCTTGCCCAAAACTACTTGTATTGTTGCATTTAACATCAAAGGACTGAAAAAACCCAAATGTGCCCTTTCACCTAAAAGTAGAGGAGAACCAGATAGTCTTTTCAATGATAGCTTAATGCTAAATTAAATGGTGAAATAGATTTTAAAATTTTATAACATAAGTTTTGGTTTTATATAATATAAAATTATCCTCCAGTAGAATTGTAACATTTTACATTCAAACTGTTAATTACTAAGAAACTTCCCTATAGTCTCCCTCTTTGAGTCAGTAATTCTAAGATATTGCTTAAAATTTCATGAGCAAAAATGGCATTTATATTTTTGTTTAATTATTTCATTTGATTATTATGCTTATAACTATTTTTGAAATATTCTCACTGCTTGGTTTATCTCAAAGTTTTGAAGCAAGTTTATGAAAGTGTGACTTTGAGCATGATGCATAAGTGTTACATATGGGATGACTAGGCAGTAGAATGCATCCGTGACCATTAATGCTAATATGCCAACTTTGTTGGATTATAAAGGTCCTAGATTATTAGAGTACACTCCTGGTATGTCTAGGTGGGTCATAGAAGTGTGACCTTGTGTACTATACAGTCTTTTATCAATTCCTCTCTGGTGCTGTTTGCCTACTCTGCTTCCTTGCTGCCAGGAACTGAGCAGTTTTGCTCCATCACACCTTTATGCAGTGATGTTCCCGCATTGGTGCCAGTGAACCACAGACCAAATCCCCTGTACTGTGATACAAATAGACCTCTACTCCTTTAAATTGATGGTATTAGTTACTGTGCCCATCAGTGGAAAAGGTAACTAATACAGACTCTACCTAACCATGTGGTTTAGAAGCCTTTACAACTGGTTTGTGAAAGGAGTTTGGAAATATCTGAAGATACAGGTTAGACAAACCCTGGAATGCTGTAAGAACACCTTAAAGGGTGATTCTGGTTGGATCTTAGAAGACCAGGATGCTGTTAAGAATTCAGAGAGTAGAGATCAAGCTCAGGAGGTTTCAATTGGAAACAAGGAATACATTGGCTATTGGACTAGAGGCCACATGTGTTACACTCTGGTAGAAAATTTGTTTCCATTTTCCCCATGTCTTGAGACTTTTCAGGAGACTGAAATTTAGAATAATGGCGTAATTAATCTCCTGGAGGAAAGTTGAAGATAGACTGAAATTCAGGCTGTGGCTTAGATACTGCCGGCTGCTTTGAGCCAGCTTTATAGTGAGAATCAGAGGGAAAAAGCAGAACAGAAAAAATTTAAATAATGGCCCAGAAGGAACCATGTGTGATATTGGAACCAAAAAAGGTGTGGATGCTGAAGAGATTAGCACTATTTAAAAAGAACCAAGTACATTGTACATGGATAAGAAGAAAGATGCCTTTAGGGCATCTCAGGAATCAACAAAACCCAACCCATGGCAGCCTTTCATTTGAGATGAAAGTCCCTGGGTCCCCTGCTCAAAAAGAGCCTCACGTGGAATTGGTTCCCCATGACTCAGCTTACTTTGTTCGGCCATCCAGGCATACAGAGTGCATTACAATCATGGTCCAGGGGAGCGTGGCTACTGTTTCCACTGACAGCAGGCCTTGGTGTCATCCATATGAGGCTAGCTTTACCATAATGCTGAATGCAAGAGTTCTGGGGTCAAGGATGCTCCCATCCAGATTTCAAAAGAGGGCCTGGGCAGGAAGCAGGCCAGGAGCGCCTAGAGTGTTAATCTATAAAGTTGTAGGGATTAAGCAGAAGCTACAGTAGGGATGCTGGGAAAGTCAGAGATGCGAGGAATGTGCTATGTCTGCCAAGGAATGTGACACACTGTGAGTGGAGTGAGCCCAGTTGATAGGCCATAAGGGCTGCAACCAGGAAGCCATAGAGGTGGGGCCTCCAAAGCCTTCTGAAGCTCACATCTCACCACTACATGCCCCAGATGCCAAATATGGAGCTACAAGGCTTAAAGTTCACCCTGCTGGGTTTCACTGTTGCTTTGACCTGATTCTTTTCTATCCCCCTATTCTTCGTTTTTGGAATAGGAATATATACCCTGTGCCCTTGTACCTTCAAATTATGCACTCATTTTGATATTTAAAGAGATTTGCAGCTAGGAGTTTGCTTTCAGTCTCAAAAAGGACTTGGACTTGGGTTTTTAAAAAATGTTGAAACTGTTGATACTCCAGTGAAGGAATTATTTCATTTTTTATGGTATCCAGGATAGGTGTATTGGGTTAAGCAGAATAATGAACTTGTCATTGTCATTATTTTGCAATTAAGTATGGTTTAAGAAGATGTACTTGGCTAGGAATATGACAAGGAGTGGGTTACGACCATCAATCCTGATATGTCAGCTTCATTGGATTAAGAAACAGCTACCAGGTTAGTAAAGCATTCTACTGAGCATGTCTGGGTGGGTCATGGAGGCATGGCCCCTGGGTACTATATAGTGATCTCTTCCCTGGCACTGTTCTCTTGCTCTACTTGTTGGCTGCCATGAATTGAGCATCTTTGCTCCAGCACACCCTTCCACCATGACAGTCCTGGCTTGGAGCCAGGGCTCAATCCTCTGAACTCTGAACCAGGTAGGTAAACCTCTCTTCCTTTAAGTTATGAGTGTCTGGTGTTGTGTCTAGAGAAAGCTGACTAGTACAGTATCCTAGATATTTTCACTTACTCTAAATATTGTACACTTTTGGCATTATTTTCTTTTCCTTCAAATTCATAATATAATTGACTTCACAGATGCAAGTATAGCTGACACAAATGTAGCTTTCTCAAAGAAGCCATAGTAGGTATTTGAAAATATGCTCATATACTTGGTCGAGGAGTGTATGTCCTTGAATATAATAAGAATATAATAGTATTTATTTATTTTGCATAAAATTCTCATCTTCCTTACAATATTGGAGACACTTTACTGGCAAAGGTAATGTCTTTTTATTTTGATTTTCCCATGTGTATAATACAATCCTAGGTATGCAAGTAGAAACAGTAAATGTGTACAATATCTCCTCATGATCAGAAGGAATACATTCCAGAACACTTAGAGGATGCCTGAAACCCCACAGAGTACCAAATTCTATGAACATTGCAGTGATAGGATTTAATTTCTATATTATGTGCAGTACAAGATTAAACACAGTATATAAAACTAAAATGGAAAAAATTATAACAATATATAGATGATGGCTGATTCATGATGTTTCCACTTAATTATTTTTTCAAATTTATAATTGTGTGAAAAGAATTCAGTAGACTCTGTACTTTGAATTTTGATCTTTTCCCTGGCTAGTGATATATACTGGCTTACTCTTTTGTGATTCTACATAGTAGTGCCAAGACTCATTCCTCAGTCAGTCACTATAATTACATTATTAGGAGAAACAGATGATACAGTGTAGTGTGTTGTGTTACTAGCATTTTTTGTATACAAATACTCAAGAAAATACATGAGATTTGTAACATTTTATTGTAAAATATTTTCAAGTTAGGTTAGCTTTCCAACTGTAGGTTGATATAAATATTCTGAGCTTATTAAAGTAGTATAGCCTAAGGGACGATAGTTAGTAGGTTAGGTGTTTTTAAATGCATATTTTGAGACAAGGTCTTGCTATGCAGCGCAGGATGGCTTTGAATTTGCTCATGCAGTGTAGGCTGGCCTCAAATGCACAATTCTCTTGCCTCAGCTTCCCAAGTGCTGGGATTACAGGTGCGCACCTCCATGCCCAGTTTAAATGCATTTTCAATTGAGGATATTTTCTTTGTTATGCAACGTTACTCATTTACTTTATAAGTACACTTTGCAGTACATATGTAAGAAGTATGTTATTATGGGGAGTTGACACATGTACATAATACATGGTATTTCATTTTTTATGCCTTACACCCATTCTTCCCTGCTCCTTCCAGCTCTTGTTCTCCTTTTCATTTGCAAAAGTTCTGTTCTTTTTACCATTCCCCTTCCCTTTCATCTCTCTTCTATCTCTGTCTCTTGTTCCCTTTCCAATTTGGAAAAAAAAATCCCTCTCTATTTTTTGCTATCTATATTTAATTTTGCTGTTCATTTATATTTTGGATTTCTTACATAAGAGAAACCATGTAAACTGGATGTGGTAGTCTGTAATTCCAGTATTCGAGAAGCTGAAGCAGAAGGATCTCCAGGAGTTCGAGGCAAACATGGTCTGTATAGTGTGTTCAAGACCAGCCTGAACTATACAGTGAGACCCTGTCCCACTCTCCCTGCCCCCAAAAAACAGAGAAACCATGCAATATCTAAGCTTATGTGTCTGATTCACTTCACTTAATATTATGGTTTTAAGGTGCATCCATTTTCCTACATGTGCCTAAAATTTATTGTTCTTTATGGCAGAGTGGTATTTGTACCACATTTTTTATTCATTTGACTTAGAATATTTTCAACTTATGATAAATTTATTGGTATGCTACCATAAGTAGAGAGCATTTGTAGTATAACAAAAGTTATCATCCCCCAAAAAAACTATTGGCAAAATACTCTTTTATGTGTAATCAGTAATCTGGTTGTAACTTGGCTGACACCTATAAAATGGGTAAACTACTCTTCTGAGTTTGCCTGTGAGGGTATTTTCAAAGAGACATTTGGCATATAGATCAATGAACTGAGTGAACAAGATCAAGCCTGAACATGGATGGAATGAGCTAATAGACTGAGGGCCCAGACAGAAGAAAAAGCAAAATAGGGAAGGAGATCCCACACCTGTTTATCCTCGACTACATTTGAATGAGCGTGATTTTTGCTACTGCCATCACCTATGAAAATCATCTCCAGTTTCATTAGCATTTGAATGTAGATTTTCAAGAACAACATTCTGGGGAATTTCTAAGCCTTTAGTCTTGGACTTTGGCTGTATCATTGGTCTCTCTTGTTCTGAGGCTTCCAGCTTCTTGGATTTGGCATCTATTTATTTCTTTCATTCTTTGGCATGCATATGGCCATTGTGGAACTAATGATTCGGTCTCTGATTATGTCAGCCAATCTATCTTGTTTTATAATTTTACACACATCCACACCCACATGCACACCCATCCCCCACCCCCACATTTTTCAATTGGTTATGTTTTTCTGGAGAACCTTGACTCATGGGACATATTATTTTGCAGCTTGATGTTTGGGAGCAAAACTAGCTGAAATTTGCTTTTCTTCTTCACAATTTTATTGATCAATTTGTTCTTACCATAGATCTTAGCAACCTCAGCATTTTAAAGTTGAAGAATTTCACCTTTACACTTAAAAGAATTGTTTGACACTTAAACGCATGTAAGGTAATCACTTTATGACTTCTCTTTGCCTAATCTGAATTGCCAACATCACTACTTTTGCACATCGGAGTCATTACTAAGCAAAATAAGTGTTACTTGAATGCATGCACTGTGATCCTGTGACAGTCAACCTGATAACTGAGAAAGTTATTAACTAATAAAGAGCAGGATAGCATGTACAACATGGGCATACTGCACAAATTGATGAGTCACATCCTGGATGGAGCAAAACAGGACAGCACTAGATTTCATCACACCAATCAGCCATTTAAAATGTATGAATTATTTATTTCTTTAATTTTCCCTTTTGTATTTTCAGGACTCTTGATTGTAGATAATTGAAACTACAGAAAACAAAACTATGAACAAGGAAGACAACTACATTCATTGAAACAAATTAAAATGGAAAGGGAACATTGATATTATAACAAGCATTTAAATTGAGGGATTATACTAGGATGCATGCTTATGCTTAGAGAAGTTTTAAGTAATTTGTAACATTGGTGAGGGCAAGACTAAGCAATGGCAGTGGGATATTCCTTTCTGTGTCTGTGGATGAAAATTTATATTGAAAAGCATTCTCTAAATATGGATTGGGAGTAAATATTTTTGTTTCCAAAAATATTTTCAGATAATGTAAGTTTAATAGGAACAACGGAGACTAAAGGAGTTTCAACTCTGATTCACTTTCTATAGAGATGTTATTTAAGTTCCCATAGCTTTAGTGTTTAAGAGTTCTTTCTGATGGGCACAAGTGAACTATAACATTCTGGCCTGATTTTGGGCAGAGTCCAAGGTTGAAAGAGGTTAAACATATTCGGTGGATTGAGTTAAATGTTTCTGAGATGCAATGCCACTATATAGTTGTATTTTAATAGAGAGGTTGAGTTCAGACGGAGAAAACTTATTGTGAATTTTCTTTTTTATGAATATGTCCAAAAGTTGAGAAAAACTGGTGAGGATTAGAGGTTTGGCACACAGAGAAGGACTTACAATTGTTTTGTTCTGAATTACTCAATGAGCATGAACCCTTTAGTGTGACTTTTGCAACATAATATAAAACTGAATCTGTCAATTTCAGCTAAAAAAATCAGAGGAACCACTGTGTTTGAGATAATCACATAAGTTAATGCATGAGATTTCATGTTACAAAAGGTAAGACTTTTTAACTAAAGAGGGGAATATGATTTTGGAATAGATAGGTTGGGTTTGACTATTTTCATGTTTTCTAGTAAGAGAACAAATTTAGTTAAATGTTCACCTGCCTGAAGGCAGGGAACTGAGCCAAACAGCTTCTTGCAGTTCTACTGAAAGTAAGACTAAGATTTTGTGCAGCCTTTAATGTTCCAGCTACAAATGTGACCATTAAGCTTAATTAGCAAGCTGACTGGCTTGTAAACTGCCTAGAAGATTAGCAAAGCACACTTCTGGGTGTGTCTGGGTGGGTAAGGGAAGCATGACCTTGAGCACTATATTTGTTCTCTGGCCTATTCCTTTCTAGTACCACTCTGCTCTGCTTCCTGGCTCCCACAAACTAAGAAGATTTAGTTTTCCATGCCATTTTCCCATGATATTCTTGTCTTAGAGTCATTTAATCATGAATGGAACTTCTGAAACCATGCACCAAATAAAACCCACCTCCTATAAGCTATGGATGTCAGATATTTTCTGCAGCAATAGGAAAGTTGACTAATACAGAAAAATCAGTGCAGAAAGTAGGACTATAGTGGCACACATATTGCTGGCTGCTTTTAGCCAGGTTTGCAATGAGAATCAGGAGTAAAAACAATAGAAAGATGTAAAAAATTGTAGTCTGGCAAGAAAGGAAGTGTTTGTAAAATTGGAGACAGGAAAAGCATGGTTGCTGAAAAAATTAGTATCATTAAACAAGAAACCAAGTACTTTAGACCAGGATAATAAATTCCCTTGAGGACTTCTCAGGAATTGTCCAGTCTTCATCCAGGACACAAATGGGTAAATGCCTTGGAAAGACATTTCTTTGAGAAGAGAACTCCAAGCTTCTCTGCTCACTCAGAACTATGTAGGGAAGTGAAACACTAAGCTCAGCTGTATAGCAACCCAGAGGATGGAATGATTTAACATTATTTTATTATTTTTATAGGGGTTTACTACTATAAGTTTAACTTGAATGTCAGAAGAGATTTGGACTTGGACTTTTGAGCAATACTGGACCCATTAAGACCTTGACAACTATTATGATTTGTGTTTGGATGTCCCCCACAAAGTCTCATTCAGTCATGGAAGCAGGCATCTAGAGTTTCTGATTGATTCATGGTCCAATGCTGAGCTTATGGGTGTGAGTGCTACACCTGCCCTGGGGCAGGTAGCCTACATATAATATAAGGAAGAGAGCTCACTAGCTGAGCAGAGGATCCAGCTCTACCCAGTCCCGTGACTCAGTGCAACCAACCAGGGGAAAGCCCGAACAGCCTTGCAAGACACAGAGGTACTGAGCCCAGCCCAGTCCAGACCTCCAGAGCTGCTTATCAGAGACTGGACAGCATAGCTGCAGGGCCTTGGAGAGCTTGGGCTCTGCCCATTAGAGCACAGGGTGTGAGCTCCATTGTTCAGGGGTGCAGTCAGTGCCATGGGTGCTAGAGATTGTGGGCCCGCCCAGCCAGGAGCAAGGGCTCTGCACTGTAGGCCTGGGACTCACTTGGGCTTGCACAGTGCTCCAGAGGCTCTGAATTCCTTGCAGCCAGACTCAGGGTCCAGGAGGCGCCACACTCCGGGGTATGCTCCGCCTAGCTGCCTTGGTCGTGGAGGTCTTGGCCCCCACCTAACAAGGCAGAGACTTCAGCAGCACACTCCAGGAGTGCGCCCACACTAGCTGCATGGAGGATCCAACTCTACCTTGTCCTGCAACTCAGCACAACCCACCAGGGGAACGGCTGGTCAGCCTCACAAGACACAGAGCCACACAGGTCCCAGAAGAAAATGACAAAACAAAAGGCCAAGAGTCAGTCTCAATCCCCCAGCCCACTGAGAACAAACCCCAGAGACACCGAAATGGAAGACACTGGGAATTATGCAACTGAACTTTCTGAAATAATAGCAAATGCAGTAAAGAAACAGCTCCATGAAGCTACAAAAAAACTCAAATCAGAAATAATCTCTCAGCTAAAAACTAAAATGACAATCATTATGAAAGAAATGTTGTGTGTATGTAAAGAAGAGCAAGATAAAAAACAGAAGAACACAAGAAAATGATGGAAACTTTCACTGAACAATATAAGACACACACAGAATGCATGAAACAGATGCAAAGGAAAATGCAGGAAATGAAAAATTCCATGGAAAGTTTGAAAAACTGCTTGAATGAAGCTAAAGATAGAATCTCAGACCCTGAAGACACCATGGGAGCTTATGACCATGAAAGAAAAGATCTTTTAAAAATAGTAAGAAACCAAGAAACAACAATTCAACAGCTACAAGATGATGCCAAGAGAAATAACATAAGATTAATAGGCATCAATGAAAAAGCAGGGGTCAATACTAATGACCTGCGAAGACCATTCACAGAACTAATGGAAGAAAATTTTCCAAACATGGGAAGAGAATCTGAAATACAGGTAACTGAGGCATACAGAAACCCAATTAACCATAACTAAAATAAACGTTCACCCAGACATATAACAATTAGCCTATCAGAAATCCAGCACAAGAACAAAATACACAAAGTTGTCAGAGAAAAGAAACAGATCACCTATGAAGGAAAACCTATCAGAATCATGACAGACTTCTCAACACAAACCTTTAAGTTAAGAAGAGCTTAGAGTGAAGTATTTCAAATCAGGAAAGAAAACAACTTTCAACCCAGATTGATGTACCCTGCAAAACTATCCTTAAAAGTTGATGGAGAAATAAGATACTTTCATGACAAAGAACAACTGAAGAAATTCATGGCCACCAAACCAACACTACAAAGAGTACTGAAAGACACTCTAGAAAGAGACAAAGATAGCCACAGTCTTAAGAACAATAACAAAAGGAAACCGCTAAGCAGGGCAAATAAACAGAAAATGTAGAAAATCAACAACAGAAAGATATCATGACAGGGATGAGCCACTACATATCAGTTATATCAATCAATGTAAATGGTCTCAACTCACCAATAAAAAGAAACAGACTAGCAAAGAAAAACAATCAAACAATATGCTGTGTACAAGAAACACATTCTTGTACAATTTCAAAAGGAAATTCACAGACTAAAAATCAAAGGCTGGAAAACAATACTCCATGCAACAGGAACCCAGAAAAAAGCAAGGGTAGTTATTATGTTTGCAGAAAATGTGAACTTCAAACCGAAAATGATAAAAAGAGATAAAGAAGGTCACTACATACTTGTTAGGGGAAAACTTCAAGAGGAAGAGATTACAATCATAAATCTATATGCACCGAATATGGGAGCACCCAACTATGTAAGGCAATTCTTAATAAACATGAAAAACCAAATAAACAATAATACAGCTATAACACGGGACCATAACACCCCACTGTCACAGAGAGACAGATCAACCAAACAAAAAATCATCAAAGAAATAAAAGAACTGATTCAAACTTGTGAACAAATGAACACAGTAGATGTGTACCAAGTATTCCAACCATCAGCATCAGAATACACATCCTTCTCAGCTGCACATGAGTCATTCTCTAAAATACATCATAAACTGGTCCACAAATCACGCTTAAGTAAATGCAAAGGAATTGAAATAATTCCATGCATAGTATCTGACCATACCACAGTAAAATTGGAAATGAATGACAAAAGAATGTACAATAACCACATAAAGACATGGAAATTAAGTTATACTCTCCTAAACAACCAATGGGTTACAGAAGTTAAAGAAGAAATTAAACAATATCTACAATTGAATGAAAGCACAAATACAAATTACCAGAACCTGTGGGACACAATGAAGGCAGTCCTCAGAGGGAGATTTATAGCACTAAACTCCCACATCAGAAAAACGGAAAGAACACACATAAACAACCTAATGCTACACCTCAAACTTCTAGAAAAAGAAGAGTAAGTCAAGGCCAAAGCCCAAAGAAGGGAGGAAATTATCAAGATCAGAGCAGAAATTAATTCAATTGAAACTAAGAAAACAATACAAAGAATTAATGAATCGAGCAGTTAGTTCTTTGAAAGAGTAAATAAAATTGATAAACACCTAGCCAACCTTATCAAAAAGAGGAAAGAAAAAACTCAGATTCATGCAATAAGAAATGAAAAGGGTGAAATCAGTACTCACCCTGTGGAAATACAGAAGATCATTAACACCTACTTTGAAAAACTTTAGTCACATAGATTAGATAACACAGAAGAAATGGTCAGATTCCTAGAAACCTATGAATTACCAAAGCTGAATCAAGAAGATGTAAAACTGCTGAATAACCCAATTTCAGCCAATGAAATTAAAAACCTAATTATGACTCTACCAACAAAGAAAAGCCCGGGCCCTGATGGATTCACTGCTGAATTCTACAAGAAATTTAGGGAAGACTTAATGCCAACACTCCTCAAATGCTTCAATGAAATCGAAAGGGAAGTAAGTCTTCCTAACTCATTCCTGGAAACAAGTATTACCCTAATAACAAAACCAGAGAAAGACCCAACCAAAAAAGAAAATTACAGGCCAATCTCCCTCATGAACATAGATGCAAAAACCCTCAATAGAATACTGGCAAATAGAATACAGAAAGTTATCAGAAAGATTATACACCACGATCAAGTGGGATTCATCCCAGGAATGCAGGGATGGTTTAACATAAGGAAATCAATACATGTAATACACCATATCAACAGGGCCAAGGACAAGAACCACATGATCATCTCAATAGATGTAGAAAAAGCTTTTTGACAAAATCCAACATTCATTCATTATCAAAACCCTACAGAAAATCAGAATAGATGGTCTCTACCTCAACCTGATAAAAGCCATATATCATAAACCAATATCCAACATCTTACTAAATGGAGAAAAACTGAAAACATTCAACCTAAAATCAGGAACAAGACAAGGATGTCCATTATCACCACTCCTATTCAATATAGTTCTGGAAATAGTAGTCAGAGCAATTAGACAAGAGAAAGAAATAAAGGGAATAAGGATAGAAAAGGAAGAAGTGAAATTATCACTCTTTGCAGATGATATGATACTCTACATAGAAAACCACAAAAATCCATTAAAAAACTTCTAGAAGTAATAACCAAATTCGGTCATGTTGCTGGATACAAGGTCAACACTCAAAAATCAATAACATTCCTGTACAAAAACAACGAAGTCAGTGACAGAGAAACAAGGGAAACCAACCCTTCACTATGACATCCAAAAAAATGAAATACTTAGGAATCAATCTCACGAAGGAAGTAAACTCATATTACTTTGAAGAAGGAAATTGAAGAAGATTTCAGAAAATGGAAAGACATTCTCTGTTCATGGATAGGAAGAACAAACATTGTGAAAATGGCCATTCTCCCAAATTTATTATACAGATTTAATGCAATCCCAATCAAAATACCACTTGCCTACCTCACAGAGGTAGAGAAGGCATTCCTGAAATTCATCTGGAACCAGAAAAGACCTAGAATAGAAAAGGCAATTCTGGGCAACAAAGGTAAGGCAGGAGGCATCACTATCCCTGCCTTGAAAGTATACTACAAATTCACTGTGATAAAATCAGCATGGTACTGGAATCAAAACAGAACTGAATATCAATGGAATAGATTAGAAGATGCAGTCACAACTACAAACACAGTTAGCCACCTCATCTTTGACAAAGGGGCCAAACATGTACATTGGAAGAAAGATAGCCTCTTTAACAAATGGTGCTGGGAAAACTGGCTTTCTATATGCCATAAATTAAACTCGATTCATGTCTAACTCCATGCACTAAAATAAAGTCAAAATGGATCAAAGATCTGAATTAAAACAGAGACCCTAAACTTACCAGAAGACAAAGTAGGTAAAAATCTTGATGACATAGTAGTAGGCAGAGAGTTCATGAACAAAAATCAAATCGCACGGAAAACACTTCTCAGAATCAACAACTGGGATCTCATCTTACTAAAGTGTTTTTGCATGTCAAAGGAAATCTCCAACAGAGTGAAAAGAAAACCCACGAACTGGGAAAATATCTTAGCCAACTGTCCATCAGACAAAGGATTTCTAAAACATATAAAGAATTAAAAGAAAGCAGGCCCCTAAAATTCAAGGACTCAATCCAGAAATGGGCATCTGAGAAGAATACACACTTCTCAGAGAAAGAAATACAAATGGCAAATAAATATATGAAAAATTGTTCAACATCAATGGTCATTTGGGAAAAGCAAATTAAAACAACACTGAGATTCCATCTCACTCCAGAAGGAATGGCCAAGATTAAAACTCAACCAACAACAAATGCTGGAGGAGCTGTGGGGAAAAAGGAACTCTTCTCCACTGTTGGTGGGAGTGTAGACTGGTGGAACCACTGTGGAAATCACTGTGGAGATTCCTCAAGAAGCTAGGATTAAAGATCCCATTCAACTCAGCTATCCGACTTCTGGGCATTTACCCAGAAGCATTAAAAACATCATCCCATAGTGATATTTGTGCACCCATGTTTATAGCAACCCAATTTGTAATAGCCAGATCTTGGAAACAGCCCAAGTGCCCATCAAACAAGGAATGGATAAAAAAGATGTGGTATTTTTATACAATGGAGTATTACTCAACCATTAAGAAAGATTGCATTGAGACTTTTATAAGTAAATGGATACGACTTGAGACCATACTCATAAGTGAGATAAATCAAACCCACATGTGTAAATACCATATTGTCTCCCTAGTGTAAGAAACTGAAAAAGTATATATGATCCAAAATCTATAATAAATACTATGTAAGGGTAAAAAACTGCTCAAAGAGCAAAAGTAATTGGCAAGGGAAAAGGGGGAAAGTGGGAAAGGAAAAGGAAAAGATATAAATCTGTATATATGTATATGTAAGATAACTAAAATGAACATACTGCTGAATGAATTAGTTATTGAGAAAGAACGGTTAATGCTCATATGATTTGATCAATTTTACATGTCTATATCTGTTAGTGTAAACAACCATTTTGAAGATAATGATATGCAATATTGCAACCATTGTCAAATTTCTATCATCTTTTTTTGTAAACACAGCGTTACTGTTGTGCATTTGTTCTAGTTGTTTGTGTCTTTTGCTTTTTGTCTTTCTTATGTGTCTTTTCTTCTCTTAAATAAATAAAAAAATTAAAAAATGAAAAAAATAAGGAAGAGAAAGTGTCTTCTCTCCCACTCCTCCAGTTTTGCTCTTGTTCCTTTTGCTGTGTTCTGCCACCATAAACTGTTGCTCCTCTGCCATCCTACCCTGCTTTGAAGCCAGTTGATTATGGACTGAAACACTCACAAACTGTGAGTCGAATAAACATTTCCTTCCTTAATCTTGGAGGTTGGGTATTTTGTCACAGCAATGAGAGAAAAGTAACCAACACAGCAACTCTTGAGATAGATTTAATACATTTTGCATAATTACATGGTGTGAACTTTTTGGAGCTCCATATTATGATTGAGATCTAAAATACACTCCAAAAATATCATGTTCAGATGTAGAAATTTTGGAAACTTATTGGATCATGGGAGCAGTATTCTCATCAGTGGATTAATGCATTGAATGTTGCTGTTCCGGAGTGTGGCCAAGTTGGAGAACATTTTACCCTGAGGGTGCCCTTGTGGAAGTTATATCTTTCCATCTTTTCATTCTCTCTCTGCTTCACCTCTGCCATGTTTTGAGCAGCTATATGTCACCATGCTCTTTAACCATACTGTTTCTGCCTTGGAGCCTTTCAGTCATGGATGTAATGAATTCACTAAAAATTTGAACCAAAATAAACATTTCCTCCTTTAAAATGCAGGTGTCTTGTATTTTGTCCCAGCAACGGCAAAATGGCTAACACAGCAAGTTAATATTAGTTCCACATTATTCTCATTTTGGCTCTTTGCACTTCCCACCTCTTACAATTAAACGGATTTTAAGGTGGCGATGCGAGCTAGCATATGTACCATTTATTGAATTTTAGTAAATGTTCAGTATTGTTACAGCTATTAAAGTGGAAGAAACTGTTCTTACCCTAAAGAACCATGTAGACTTAAACCTGAAACAATCAGCAAGTAAAATATTTTATGATATATCCTTATTTTAATAGTAGGTTATAGGAAGATTTTATCTGTGCAAGATGGAGGGAATGAATTCTAGAGAAGGGAGTACTTGAGGAAATCTCTGTGGGTAACAAAGATATAGGTAAGCTGAGGACAGAGACAAGGGATCCATGACCAAGAAAATCAGGCATAATTTGAGGTGCCAGAGATCTATCCCAGAAAACTTCCTTTGAATTAAATGAATGCTGTTGTCTTAGTTACTTTTCTCTTGTTGCTGAGAAACAATACCTGATGCTCAAAATTATGAAAGGAAACGTTTATTTCTTACAGTTCTTGGGGTTCCGGTCTATACTCATTTGGCTCCAAGGCAGTGTGGCGCGGTGGGGCCACCATTCAGGGTGTCTGTGCGGCAAGGTAAACTGGCAAGAGAGAGTGGGAGATGCACTTTCCTTTCACCCTTACACTATATATCGGCTCCACCCCTGGGCTGGTGCAGCACTCACACCACCAATCCCAGCGCCAGACAACAAACCAATCATGAATGCCAGATTCAGCCACAGCCATGTCATTACATGAGAATTGGCAGGGCCACAGAACCATACCCGTAACATTATCCAATTTTGTTTGCTCAGTAGCAACTTTCTTTTCCTAGATATCTTTATTGTCTTCTGTGAACTAGTTTCTACAATTAAATAGTAAAAGATCTGTCATATTCCTACAGAAAATACAGCATGGGGAATTCTTGCATTATTATTAGTACCAGCAGACTGAAGACTGGATTCTGCTTACTTGAATATCTTTTGTATTATTTAATGTATCTAATGTAATTGTTCTGTATCTGCTCTTAGATAAAGATGGAATAGGTCATTTATATGTGGGATTTAATTTATTGTATGTGTAGAGAAACTGTAGTGTTTTTCCTAGCAAAGCATATTTGCTTTGACGAATTCCTCAGTCTCTAATGAGACATTCTTAGCCATTAATGCCTCTGCTTGAAAGTCTTCTCTTTCTTTAACTTTTGAAACCTTTTTAAAAAATTTCTTATACAAATTCTACAGTGGCAAGGTACATATAACAGTTTGCTTATGCTACTAGCAATGAGGTATAGCACCAAATTTGCTGGGTTATGTCAGCCAGTCACTGATAAGATTTACACATTCCGTATTTCTTATAAAGTGAGAGTGATCTGATAGGTGTCTGTCTGTCTCTGATCTTTTTATTCAAAATCCTCTTAAGTAGGAGCATTTAAATTCTCTACTACTGAGAAATTTCACTTAAGTTGCCTATGTAAATTCATTTGGTATGAAATTAAATACAAAACAGGATTTCTGAGCATGTGATTCTGCTGAGATTTTACTCTCATTAAATGTTTCTGAAGAAAATGTATTTGACAAAGTTCTCAGATATATCATGGGTACCAAAAGTATACCAATACCTTATTTCCAAGAATGGAAATTATGAGTTTAATAGTAAATTATGAGTTTCAACAATACTGAGCTATATTTCCCTGTTCTTTGTATAGAAATATCTTTTTAAGTCTCTTGGGTTTCTTGTCTAATCTTCTTTCAGAATCTGTCCCTGATGTTGGGATAACTGTTGTATCTTTTTTGCTGTACTGTGATTTCTGTGAAAAAGGACAAAATATTGGAGGATAAGAGAATTCAATGAATAAACATATTGAGGGAAATGACTTATGTGGAAAATTTTGAAAGAAACTAGGATCAACAATAATTTAAGACACTGGTATGTCAAATAGAGTAATGTAATAGTTTCTGAATGATGTTGTTAGAGAATTATTATTTTGCAATGTAAATAGACTTGATGAAAATATGCTTTATGTTAATCCAATGTTCACTAAAGTTTGTGGATTACTTAGAAATGGTAACTCATGTTGTTAGAATGTACTCAGTAATCTGCATGTGGATTAATCCCACACAAAATGAAACCTCAAGGTAATTTCCTTTAATATCCAGGTTCCTCTGTACTGCTTTCATCCAAGTTCGTTTAAATTGTACAGGGAATGAGTATGACCCTTATTTTAAATCTAAACCAGAAGTATATTTCAGAGAGTTTATAATTTGATATAGTATTATCAGGTTTCACATAGTAACTATTTTTGTAGCATGAGCCTGTCTGGGAAGTTCTGTGCTCTTTTTCACATTTCAAATTCCTTTCTTTCCACATGTATCAGTAAGCTTTCCCATTGCTTAGAAACAATACCTGACAGCAACAATTTAAAAGAAGAGATGCTTAATTTGGCTGAAGATCTCAGAGGATTTGGTCCATGCTTGCTGGCTCTATGGGAAGAATGTTGTGGAGTAAAGTTGTTCAGTTCATGATGGCCGGGAAGCAGAGCAGAGAACGTGGCTAAGAGGAAAGGTCCAGGCATCAGTTAGAGAACCTGAGGTCACACCTCCATGATTCACCCAGACATGCCCAGAAGTGTGCTTTACTAATACTGTAGCTGCTCCCCAAACTGATCAAGTAGACAAATAAGCTTAATTGTCACACTAAATTCAATGGAATTTATAAAGAGGAGGAAATATTCTTTCTGAAGAATCTTTAGATTTTTGAAACAGTAACTGAAGAAAGTTATTGAAACTTCTTGATTAAGAGGAGAGACCTATCTATGGATACCATGTTTCCATTTATAAAGTCTTTAAAAGTTACATATGGACCATTAAGTAGACTGAGACAAAAGTAAATCATCAGAATTGTTTCTAGAATATTGTTATTTTAATTATTAAACAGAATTCCTCCTGTTCAAGAAAAGCAGACTGCCACCTATGTATAAAGATTTGAGATAAATTGAATAATCTTTCTGCACAAAATTTTCTCCTCCCCAGATCAATAATAGTTCTCAAAATCTCACTGTGGTAATATTTTATTTCCTCTAGAAAGTGTCAATATTAACATGTAAACATGTTAAATGGATATAATGAAACATTGATTCACCAATAATATTCATTATCACATTAACATTCAAGTGTTTATCAAACAAAGGTAATTGTGGTTAGGTTGAAAATAATTCTTAAGGCAATACAACCTAGGATAAGGAAGCTTGAGGATGAGAGATATAAAGGATGCATTTGTGTCCAGAGTAGATGGTTCAAATGAGCTACTTCTGTTTGAATGGAATGAGTGATGAGTGGGAAGGTGCTTTGGGATACCAGGACCAAAAATATCATAAAGGAAAGATGAGCAATGTCCATAAATTTCTCTTTTCTTTATTCAGTACTCCCTTTATGCATTTCCTGAGGAAGCATGATAATCTATACATATAATGGTTATCACTAAAGTCTTTATAGATTTTGAAACTAGTTTCTGATTCAAAGATTGTTATCAAAATGTAAAGCACATATTGATATACACTGACTGAATGCTTTGAAGCAATTTCCTTAGAATGGAAAAAATTTAGAACTGTAAGGACCCTTAGCATCTAACACTGTGTTTTTCAAAATGTATTTCCTGGGATCCTGTTATTTTGAAAAAAAATGTGATGTTCACTGTAGAGGTAAAGATAAGAAATGACAGTAATAATTTCAAATCTCTTGCTCATGGTTCAGCTAGAGCAAATATTCTTTTAACTGTGTTCATTATTTTGCCTTAGAATAATGATTATTTGAAAAGCAGATTTCATTGATTTTTAAAGTTCTTTAAAAACCTGGGATCTAATGTAATTCTTTCATTTAACAGATGAAGAGTTTGAGTTACTTGAATTTCAATTTCAAAATACTGCTTAACTTTTTAAATATAGCACATGTTAAGGGTTAATATGAATGAGTGCTAATAAGCAGAATGTGATAATTTAATAAAAAGTAAAATTCACACTATGCACAAAATAATAAATGAGATCCTGTGAGTATGTAAGAATTAATTACAGACCCAAATGAAATCATATTAAGAGTATTCTTAACTTATTGAGTTTTATTTTGTAAAAGCTACTTGTTAATTTTAAACTTGAACTCTTTTATTTATATGAGACCTTGAAAATTTATAAAGAAAGGCATCACTTGCAAAATTGTACTCAGAATAATTCTTGAAGAACCAAAATTTTTCCAATTTTGGTTGCAGCCATTGCTTCATTATGCTTCATGAATGTCAGACATATTGGTGCCTCTGTGATTTTTCTCATGACTTTGTTCTCTTACATACCATTACTCTCTTCTATGCTTTTCTGAATGTAACCGATTTTTCTAGTCTACTGAAGTTTTATGCCTTCCAGAAAGTGTTCTCTGACCATCTAGCCCTTTCTAACCTTGCCTTTCTCTGGCAGCTAAGGCACTCCCTCTTCGAGATAGTCATTTTACACTTAGCAAACTCAAACCAGTCTTCGTGTTCTTTGGCTTTGTATTTTTTTTTGTTTTGTTTTATGTTTCCACTTGTCTTACCCTTTGGTTTGATATATGTTTTTCCTGATCATTTCTCAGTACCCTTACTACATGATGTACTTTTGGAAGCAAAAGTTGTCCTAATCTCTCTTCAACCACTCTTCATCAAAAATCACCTTGTTAATAGTAATTAATTGGTAAATATTTCTTAGTTGATTATTATCTTCACTCCTTTGAACACTCTTAAGGAACTCGGTTGCATTTTGGTACATATACCCATAAAATTTGTACCATATTCTATATTTTATGTTTTTCAATTCATATTAATTCATAGTGATTTTGGATTTTACAATACATAATTTTGTAGACAATATCCATAAGGTTTGATAGGAAACCATGAAGTAACACATAATTACTTTTCTAATGTCTAGATCCTGTCCAAAATGCTCCCTCAATTTATTGTGAATTCATTATGCTTCTCTGTTTTGAGCAATAAAATAGGAAATGGCATAATTAACAACAATAAAAATATCATTCTAAAGGAAGCAATACTGAAAATATAGTTGAATCTATCTCTGGAAATGTTTTGAACTCAATTTGAACTGCAGATTACTGCAATAATCTTCTTCTAAATAGAAATGAGTGTTCTTATCAAATATGAAAATTTTCATTTTAAAACAGTAAGTAATATTTCTTCTTTCCAGTAAAAGCCTGATTTGGAGATAAATACTTGAGTTCAGTCCAGGTAATTATGTGGATATGCTTGTAGGATGTACAATTGTGAGGTGGAAAAGAAGTATTCAGTGTTTTCAAATAGAAAAATACTTGTATTCTAATGTATGTGGGTGGTGAACAGAATTATTGTTTTATACTTGCGTAGACAAGGTGCTGGATTATCATTGGAATGCTTCGATTGAAAGTCCCAGTAAGGAAGCAGTTTCATATCTTTTATTGAACATCAGTTTTCTTATACTTTTGTAATTTCAAGAAAGTGTGTTATTTGAAGTGATTATCAAATAATAGTTGGAAGTTGAATGAATGTTTCTGTGACAAAGCAAATTTGCTTCTTTGTTGACATCTTGGCAGGAATCAAGTTGAGCTATATATTTTTCGAGTTAACTCCCTTCATTGTCCTAAACTGACCAAAATAAGACAAACAAAAAAAGAAACCACTATGCTTGAGGTAAGATTACCCATTTCTTGGCATATAGGTCTCTCTTGGTTATAGTTGATAGAGATTCTAGATGGCCTTTGACTACTCAAAGTAAAATTGCTCCTCTGTGGAATTCCAAAAGGTACCCCAGATACTGTTTCTGGCAAGAAGCCCATTTCTTTACCTTGCCTCTACTTCCAGATATATGCTCAGTCTCTCCTCCAAAAAAATCCTCCACTTAGAATATTGAAATTAATTTATTCAGTGACCCTCAAATCCTCTCCTGTCCTAAAAGGGCAATCATAATTCTAATCTAATTTTTACTTCTGTAATAACTTCCAATAGCCTGAATCTCACCCTGGCCTATACTGACACCTGCCAAACTGAACATGGCTAGAGGAAAACATATAACCATGTTGAGTGGTTTTATTTTATGCTTAAAATTGTTAATATCAAATGAGTTCAGTCTTATTCCCTAACGTAACACCCATCTGATGTCCTCACTTTCTTAACTGTAAAAACTAGCCATAAACTTTTTTCTTTCTGGTATTAGGCATTGAAGTTAAGGCCTTTGCACTGCGCCACATCCTGAACATTTTTTATTTTGAGACAGAGTCTTGCTACCTCACTTAATTTCCCAGCCTGTGCTTAAACTTGCAATTTGCCTGCCTTGGCCACCCATTACCCTGGGATTACAGGCATGCACCACTATATCTGGCTAAGAAAACTATTAACGACTCATCTCCTAATCTACGCCTACCTTCTCTCTACCTCATTCTTCCCTTTTACTGAAAAAAAAGTTCTTGTTTCTGTAAAAGACCATAATCTATATTGTGCATAAAATCCTAAATTTCTGCCTCAAGAGTATGGCTGCAAATACTCTTCGCTGTCTCTCTTCTGAATAACTTTTCTCCATTCTATTGGATATTTTTATGAGCATAAATAAGATATTATTTTTGCTAAGCTCCAAATCCTCTCAGAGGATTAATAAAAGGAAAGGAAGAATGCCAAAAGCATAAATGTAGAAAGGATAACAGATGTTTTAAAAACATACTTTTGTAAACCCCAAGATAATCAAGTGAGGCAAAGATAACCAATGGCTTCTTTGTTAGTTATCTGTCTGTTGTTGTGACAGAATACTTGCCACAAATAAAGTTATAAGGATGAAAGCGTGTATTTTGGATTACGGTTTCAGAGATTTTAGTCTATGTTTGCTTAGGGCTGTTGGTTTGGACCTGTGGCAAGTTTATACATCACAATGGGAGAATATGGTAAGTTTGGAAGCACTGACAGCTGTAAGGATGCTATTGTAATAACCCAGGTGTGAAATAATAGTGGCTTTTTCAATAGGGACACTACCATCTCATTTCCTGATGGGACAGGTGTCTTCCTGATATATGACTGGTTGAGCAGTGAAAGAAGAACCTGCATAGAGACAAAATGGTGAGAAGATGGGCTTTACAGGAATAGCTCATAATCCCATGGGCTGGTATAGCAAAAATGCAGTAATTTCTTAAGAATGGTTTGGTCACTATTTAATGTAGCTTGACTTGATCTTTATTGCTGATGCACAATCCAAGAGGGCTGTCCATTAACAGACATGTAGGGTACATTATGTGAGTGGTGTAAGATATTAAACAAGAGGCAGATATTTCACATTAGGAAACTGTACATTACACAGGTATTTATCAGTTCCTGAAAACTTCATGTATACCATTTGATACATGCTATAAAGAAGGCATCCATGATTATTCAGCATTAACCAGAAAAGCAGTGACAACCAACAAAGGGGACTGTGGGCTGTTAGAATAGTATCTATTTTTCTTTAAGAATTTCCCTCCTAGTCTTCCAATGCCAGGGAAATTAGGTATTGAACAAAGACAGGAATTAGAAATCCCTGGACTGGACTATTGTTTCTCCTACCTGATAATGCTGGGAAGGAAGGGAAAGTATTTTAAGTGAAGTCCGTGCACATTCTTTCTTTTCATTATGAGTCCTGGGGCCATAAGCTTGGCAAGTTTGGGGAGTGGAGGTGTGTGACAAGTACCGCGAAGTGGGGTAAGACTTAAATTGGTTTCTGAAATTTTAAAACTGATAATGGATTTGAGACAGTAGATTGGGATGTAACAAAGCTGGCTGGGGAAGTGGGTGTGATAAGTTTGTTGCAAAGTCCTAGGATACATGCAAAGAACAGTTCCCAAAAGTCTGCACATGGATCCAAACAGACAGTAGTGCTAATTCCAGTTCTTTTCATAAGAATTCGAATGAATTTTTGATAGGATGACCTCGATCTGATATCAGCCAGAGCAATGGGAGATTAAAAAGGACAGTCAATATTGAGCATGGGTTACTGTGTTCTCTTTTTCATGGTTGTTCACTCTCACTTTGTAGAGTATACCTGTTTTCTTGCTTTTAAGAAACAAAACCTCCCTACCTTTTGTGCTTGTTTTGTCCATTTCTTTATTCAGGATAAGAAGAACCTAGAAAACACTAATAGAAAGAGACTCAAGTACACCAAAGCCTGGTAACATATTTGGTAGAGTCTGTCAGGCCATAAGGCCCTTTGGTCTCTCTCTCTCTCTCTCTCTCTCTCTCTCTCTCTCTCTCTGTCTGTCTGTCGCTCTGTATCTCTCTGTCTATTTTATGTCTCTGTCTCTCTCTGAAATCTGTGGCCAAGAAGGGTTTTTTCTTTCCCTCTCTCTCTGCCTTAGGAAAGCTCCAATACCTTTCCTTCCCCTTTTCTTCTAGGACAGGATTTCATTTGTTGGAGAGCTCAAATCCTTTTTTGGTTATGGGGAGAGTCAGGAAAATAGAGGTAAAAATTAATGGAAGCTGGGACTCAGGAGTCTTTCTCATGGTGCCATGTACAGTTTCCTACTGTGTCACCCTGTGTGGGATAGGGAGGTCTCTGTACTTTTCCCATATGCCCACCTCAATTCTATGCCCCTTTTTCTTTCTTCTCTTTCCCATTTTCTGTCTCTTATTGCAAGTATGAGTCAGTAAAGAGCTGCCAGAGAGTCTGTTAACTCAGCCTCAGAACAGATCATTCAGGCTCCATGTGTGTGACCTCGAGTTTAGTATGCTTTTCTCATCATTTTTCAGTTCCCCACAATACTTTGCCAAACTTTTTCACACTTTTGGAAAAATAGCTATTGGTAACTTGGTTTCTTGAAGAGCAGCCTTCCCCAATTTACTCCCTTTTACGCTCAAAATTTTATCTGTACTTTCCCTCTAAATGGCCTTTTATCTCTGTGAATCATTAGTGAGTCACTTCCTTAAGGCTTTGTTTCATACCAGTCCATCTTTTTGGAGTATTTGTCAGTCAGTTTGGTTCACCATGTGAGTTAGTAACATCGGTTCACAATATTCATCAGCCATTTTGTTTCATCATGTGAGTTAGTCACATGGTTCAGGCATTTTAATTCAACCTGTGGGTCAGTCAAATGAATTTGGCCATGTTTGTCAGCCATTTAATAGGTCCGTGGGTTGGGTATATGGTTCTGCCATGATTGTTTGCCATTTTCTTTTTCTTTTATTTTTTCAGCTGGCCTCATGGTAACAAGGAAATCTATGCTCAAACATGAGTTTTTAATTGTCCCACAGTGTCCCACTTGCTTACTAACAAAATTGTGGGCAACTCTTTAATTCTGGCAAAGATCAAAGCTGATTTTACTCATTGGACTATAACAGCACATGCTATCTAGATACCCCTGAGATTATTATAAAGACTTTAACTACTCTTATTCCTGACTGTTTGATGTCTATAAGCTCAGAGGATAATTACTCTTGTGAACAGGTGGTTTTCCAGACCTGTGCAAGCTGATAGGACATCAGTGACATGCCCTACATAAACTTCAGGAAGTATGGTTCACTGAAGGAATCAGTTTTGCCCAAAAAAGGCAAATGTATGTTATGCAGTTGCTAGTTCATTGAATCCAAACTTCTTTTCCCAGTGACCTCTGCTCAAACACTAGAGTTCATAGCTCTTACTCAAGTATTGATATTAGTAAAAGGCATAAAGCTAAATATCTATATAGGATCCAAATATGCTTTTGGTGCTATGTGCCTATGAGACAATCTGCAAAGAAAGGAGCTTTTTAACTAAGAAATCATCTATAAATCACAAGCACAGGGGCCGGGGATATAGCTCATTTGCACAAGCTCCTGCCTGGCAAGCATGAGGTTGTGAGTTCAACTCTCAGTACAAAAAAAAAATCACTAGAGTTCCCTAATGTTTGTTAGCAGTAAAACACAAGCACAATTCTTAGAAGCAGTCTATCTTCCCAAGCAGACTGCTGTCGTTCATTGTAATGGATACCAAAGAGACATGTATATAGCTTCTTCAGGAAATCAAAAAGACTGATAGGGAAGCAAGAAGGGAAGCCTCAGAGACTCTACCCTTATTTACTATTCCCAAGGAACCATTAAAACCATCCTATAACCCCCAGGAGGATGGAAAGGCAACACACACACACAGGCACACACACACACACACACACACACACACACACCCAGAGACTTACAGAATTTATATAATCTCTTCCATATAGCTTAAGTAAAAAGTTGTAGAAATAGGTTTCAAAACCAGATATTTTGTATATAATCCAAGCTCCTAAACATTATAGTCAATAGAGAAGTGGAATGGGGATTATAGATTGTACTAATGGCAAGTCATTTAATACTGGAATCATCACTTATCTTTTTGTTTGTTAGTTTCTATATTACCAGTGTGTGAAGAATAAATTTTGCCTTATTCCAATGGATGCTCTTGGGAGCAGAATAAGATGATAAATGGAATATACTTACCAAAGTAAGGCATTACTATTTTATTATTTAAGTATTTGTAACATTCTGTTACAGAATGTAAGAGATGGCAGAAGAAGAGCAGATGTTATAGAAAATAGGAAATTTTACTCTCTTCTTTTTAGCTTTTCCAAGACCTCCCTTGGAAGAAAAGGTACAAAATTTTTATGTTTCCTTGTAAGAAAAATGTGCTCAATTAAGTGAAATTCTAATAGGTCCACTATGGTTTAAGATTTCATCACAGAAAGTACTTTCCGCTTCTGACCACTAACCAAAATGACCTGGGACCCACTGTAGATTTACACAAGCTAGTCGAAGATAGTCCATGACATAGAATTAGAGTGCTGGGATGCTTCGTGGATGTAATGACAGTCCTGTTTCCTTTTTTTTTTTTTCCTAAAGAATAGTTATCTTTGAACTCCCATATTTGAATGGGTCCCAGGTCTCACTCTTTCCTTTCATACTGCTAATTGGGTCATAATTTGTCCACACTCATTTACAATTAGCGATCTGTTCTCTCTCAATAAAAAGTTGCTTGGCATTTGTAAATGATTGCACATATCAGGCCAACTCATCATTTAAGCATGGTCCCCCAAAAAGGATTTCTTCTGTGTGCTTGCATTTTCTGTTTCCTAATTTTAGTCTGAGGGAATAAGTATCAATGCATCTCAGGTTCTTTGGGTTAGCAGCCTGAAGTGGAAAGCATTCTCTGTGATGAAGGCAACCTAAAATTATAGTAGAGCTGTTGAAATTTGCCTCAACTGTGCCAATTTTTCTCAAAGAAGGCTCAGTTAATTTTGTTCTGTTGTTCATGCGAACAGTGTAGCCCTTATTAGCACTAGTCATGTTCCTTATAAATATGGATCACTTATCAACAGGTGGCTCTATCAGTTCAAAACCATCCCTCTCTATGAAGTAGCTCACACAGCATGTTCCAATATTGGTAAGCCAGGTTGTCATGGTTGTCTGTAAATGGACAGAAGATACTGAGGAAATAAATGCTCAGTCGGGGACAAACAAGTCTCAATATTAAGTTGGAATAAATTAATTATGTTTATTTTATAATGTCATACCCTAATTTTTGTATGTTTTTATTTTCTCACTCGTTTGTAATTAGATTTCTCCTTTAATATGGTTTACTTAAATTCAGTTTGATGCATTTACTTTTTCTTTGTAAAATTGTTTATATGTGGTATAAATCTATGGTTGATTGGTTCTGAAATCCAGGGACTCATTATAATCAACACTGGTTTTTTATTTCCATTTTGGGATCATTTTCCTCATTTCTGTATTATGTTCTCTGAAATTTTCCTTAGTGAATATCTGATGGTCATGAACTTTTTTATTTTGTTTATGTGAATATGTCTTTAATTTGCCTCCCTCATTAGGTATGTTTTTTATATAACATATTGTTGCATTATATTTTGGCTTGCTTTATTACTATTAAACAGCCCACAGTCCAACTATATTTATTTTTGTGTGTCTACACTTACTGTCCTCTTTCATTTTATAGCCACTAAGATTATTTCATCCTTGTTAATTTGATGTTTCATTGTTACAAGAGTTGGTATGTATTTCTTTATTGTGTGTCAAATTTGCTATATTTTCCATATCTGATGATTCATTTATGTAACAATTCTGGAATATTCATGACTAATATCTCTTTGAAAGGTGCCCATCTTCCATTCTCCTTCTTTCTGAAACTATAATAGGTGTATATTAGATGTCCCTGCTGTGTCTTCCATGTTTCTTTTTTTCTATGTTTCTTAAACTTTTGCATTTTCCATCTTTTGTTTCTGTTTCATTCTTTGTTGCTTCTTTTCTTTCCAGTTTACTAAATTTATCTTTGACTATACCTATCCTTTTTGACACTGTCAATTGATTTATTTTATAATTTAATTAGGCTGTTATTTCTAAATGGTCTTTTATTTTTTTCTAGACATTTTAAAGGGTTTCATATTTTTAAAAATTTCAGTTTACTGGTACATTTTAGATATAAATAATAGTCATATTTCTCATAGGGAATTTATACCTGTACATAATATGTCTTGAGTTTTCTTTTTTCCCAGTCCCCTCCCCTCCCTTTAACCCCTCTTCTCCTCTTTATTTACAAAAATTTTGTTTTTTCATTTTTCTTTCTATTCTCTTATTTTTCTTTTCCATCCCTTGCTTTCCCCCTTCCCGCTCCCTTGTTTTCCTTCCTATTTGAATATTTTCTTCCTATTTTCTAATATCTGTTACACATTTTAGTTTTGATACTTTCTTAAATTTAAACTTTATTTTCTATTATGTATTTGAAAAACCCAATTTCTAAACTCTCTCTATATGTGTGTCATTTTGTGGTGTTTGTAGATGTGTATGTATGTGAACGTGTCTATATTGGCTTTTGATTCTAATTATTTGTTTTCTTATGCTTCTATAGCTTTCATTTGTGGGTCCACATTAAATGGCACTTCATTTATGGAAATTTCTAAGACATATGTTTAAGATAATTTCTTCCACAGAATGCTTTAACTAGTTTTAATCAAACACTTAGGCTTTCTATTAACCCAGCAACATGTTAAATAAGTATTCAGATAGGCTTTTCCCAGCTGAGATATACTACAGATTCAGTATATCTGATAGGCAGTGCAAGGGCATTATTTTTGTTAGATTTTCAGGGATGATCTTGGCCCCATTCCAGTTTTACATAAATACTGAAAAAGGAAGGTATCCTTGCTATTTTCCTCTTGCAGGTGAGCTTTCCTGTATTTTACTATTTTGATGAGGATATAATACTTTGTAGTCTTGACTTTGGTCACTTACCAGACTCCTAGCTTTGAGAACCCTAGTTTTGTCTTTTATTTTTGCTGCCTTGAGTAATAAAACAGAAATTCAATCAGCATATGTCCTCACAGAAGCAGAGATTTGAGTGTTTTTGTAAAATTTCTTTAGTGGAAAAGACTCTGAAGATTCTTTCACTTTCTCTTCAGTTCATGGAAAATATGTAGAAGGGTTTTTTATATTAAGTATTAATTTTATAAGTGAACATCCAAGCCAGTATTATAAAACCTATAATATTCATTCTGTGAGATATGTGAATAAACATCTCCTTTGCTTATAGGACATTCAGATTTATCTAGGTACAAGTTACAAATAATTAGAATATTCTTAAGAATTTACATAATACCATATTGAATCATAACTGAAAAGCCAAGGGGAAGTTCTTTGTGGATTGACAAAGTCAAATCAACTTCTTAGAAGAAGTATTTTTAGAGAAGTCTGATAGACTGTAAGAGAACACTTCTATCTTATTGAGATATTTTGAATATATTGAGTCATTCACTGGCTCTAACATGCTACATTACCATAAAAACATAAACGAAGACGTATACCTTACTGCTGTTTGTGCTGTACAGAACATTGGGTAGTAACATATTAGTATTTTACCTAGAGGCTAGAGAGATAATAGAGCCATATTAATTTCTTTTTTTAATTTTAGATAGTACAGATAAGACTTGTATGTCGCTATTACATAAATAAGCATAGTCTTTTTATGCATGAAATACTAAATGTCATACATAGGTAAATACAGGCATATAGATACAGATGGTGTGTGCATGCACCTGATTAGACTTGGAGCCAAGTATAAAAACTAATTTAGTATATCCACATTGTTTTATATGGCCTTCTCTTTTAATATACTGGATTGTGTATATGATTTTTAGAAGCAAACTTGTTTATTTAATAAAAAGAAAGACATCACTATCGATGTTTTAAAATATAGCCAATCTTAACTGTCTAGCTATTTTAACAAGATTTCTCAGTATCTGCTTATTTGAAATGCTCACAGTGGCCAAACTGTTTAGCTTTAAGGAAACTCAATTGGTATTCATTAAAAATCTCATTTCCAACATAGTAGAAATAATTAATTGTACGAATTTGGAAAATATAGATAAGAGAAAAAGAAAAAGAAAATCATTTTGTATATTATTACACACTGAGATGATCAATTATATCATTTTGTTTTACACTGTATTTCTTTTTAAACAAATTGGATAATGAAACAGAATCATAATCTATATTTTTAAAAAATCTTAAAAACTAAAATCATACTTTAAATTCGTGGAGTAACTTTGAATTTGACATATCATGACCAACACTCCATGACGTTTAATATTATTCGCTGCTATTATTTTAATAGCTGTCTAATATTTTTTTGCATAAATGCACTATAGATTTTTAAAGCAGCCCTCAGTTTGTGGTATTTAAATGCCTTTGAATTTTTTCATTGTTATAAACATTACTGTAATGAACTTTTACATAGCATGATATTCGAACATATCTATGGTGATTTCAATAGAACAAAAATCTGCAAAACAGAGTTGATATGTTCAACAGTATAGATTGGTACCTTGGTTCATGAATTTAATTCCTTCCACAATTCTAAGGAAGATGGCAGTGGTTGTTGTTTGTGAATGGAAGCAAAATTCTGCTGAGTACTTCTGTTTGCAAACTGAATTGTTTGGAAATAGAACTGTTCATGAACTGAGATATTCTGTTCACTTAATATTCTGATGTACATTGCCTATTTGCCCTCAACAAGGATTTCACCAGTCCATACACTTGCTGCCAGTGTCTAAAATTGTACATTGTTTCTTTTACTGAAGAAAACTGGGAATATTAATAATACAGAAAATATTCCAGTTATCTGACATGAAAGATTATACTATCAAATTCTTACATTCGTTTGATTTCTAATGAGATGAGATATTTGAAAATGTTGAACTTTCGCATTTGTATTTTGTAAGTTCCTGTCAGTTCTAGTGATTAACTTATTTTCTTTTATTTCTTGAAGTTAGTTTCAGAAAGAGGGGCAATAATTACTGAAGAGAGTAAAATGTTTGAAGAAGTTATGGAATAGAAATCCATAAACTAAATTCCCAGATTCATTTATTCAATCAATATTTACATAGTGTTTATTATTTGTCAGACATTCTTTTAGATGTTAAGAGTTTTGCTGGATGAAAAAACCAAATCAAAAAATAAGATAAGCACTTATCTCTTAATAGGCAAAAAGAAGAAAAATAAAATAAGTTAGAGGACTGAGAGCAATGAGGATTATGGTGATAGCTATTTAAGTTTGGGCAGTCAAAGAAGGTCCGTGTGAGTCAGATATCTGAGCATAGACCTGAATAAATGTATTATGCAAAACATAGGTGACTATTTTAGACAGATAATGAATGTAAATGTTCTTTGAATTTTTTAAGAGGGAAACTTACTGATATTTTATTGGTACATGACTGTACTACGTAACGATTAGATTTATCTCGGAGAATTTATACATGTACATAACATGTCTCAATTCCTTTTTGTTTTCTTCTCCTCTAATTTGTCCCTCTAACTCTTGGTTCCTTTCCTATTTGAAAAAGATCTTCCTACTTCCTATTACCTATCCTTTAATTTGCCCTTTATTTATATTTTGGGTATCTTGTATAAGAGAAATACTGCGATATCTTGTGTTTTAAGGATTATTTAAATCAGTTTATGTTTATGATAGTATAGCATTTTTTCTTAAATTCATCTATAGCTTTTCTTTCCAGTTAGCTTAGTTTTAAAATTCATAGATGAAGATAAAAGTCAGCTATCCCTTCTTAACCATGCTTACAATATAATGAAAATTTTAAGAAAATGTAGAGGCAAATAACTGTTTTAAGTTAAATTTAGTATAATGATGATCGTTTTACTTACTTAGTATCGAGTACCATGCAATTATCAGGAAATGACTTTTGTAAAAGTGTTGAGTAATCAAGAGCTGCTTATTGCCTTACTAGCTCTCAAGTGATGGAAGTTATTTCTTTTAACAAAAAATAAAAGATGTATAATGGGCTGTAAAAGGAGGCTGACACGAACTAGGACACAAATACAATTTATTTTTCAGAATTGATTGCAATGGTTTTATTCCTAAGAAAATGACTGACAAGTGGAACATGTGACAGTCCAGTGACCTAAGTACATTGATTTTAGGGAGGATTTTAAAGAAAGTATTGTCACCGGAATTATTCAGACAGTGTGACATGGTTTAATTTCACAATGAGCAGCAATGGTAGTATGTATGTATAGTGCATATATAGAAGTTTGAACTTCAGGGCATTTAGTAGCTTCATATTTTTGCATCTGTTTCTGTTCACAAGAGTGTGCATGCCCAATCTTTGTACTATTTCTTTTTTCTGTATCATTTAACACTTGCATTCTTAACCTGTTCCATATTTCACATGTGTTGCTTTGATGAGTTTTACCTTTCTAAATGCCTATACATTTCCTCTTCAAGTTTAAAATCTTACAGTTCAGGAATTCAGGAGTACAGAAACTATGATCAATTATACTATATATATGTTTGCTATGCCTTCTAAAGTATCTAATACTAAGTTGTTGCATTAACATGTAACATGTACTACTCAAGCTAAATAATAAAATAATAAATAGCAAATGATAAAATCAGAAATTTTTGGAGCACATTAAAAATTGGGTAGAGAAAGGTAGTGACAATTATGTTGAGCTGGTTTTACAAAATGGAAAAAATGTGCAAATTTTAAGTCCAGAGATTTAGTTCAATTTTAATGATTACTATTTAATTGACTTTTACCTGAAGCAGACATAATCAGATAGTGTTCATCTAACTTTGAGTAACAGATATCATTTTTAAAATTAGTGTTCTTAATTTAGGAATTTGTTGCCTGCTTTTTATTATTTTCCAAAAATTGTATATTTAATATATATTAAAGATGTTTTGAAATATATAAACATAAGTATTATTATTGTAGCCAACCAAGTTACATATGTATCCCTTCACAATGTTATTTTTTTATGATGCTAGTATCTGAAATTTATTCTTTTAGCAAATTTCCTGTATATCACACACACAATATTATGAGCTATACATTGTGATGTGCACCTGGCATCTACTTTTATTGATGCTGTAGTAATGCAAATTTGTATCCTTCAACCAATACCTTCACAATTTTCCTTATCTCTGAGGCCCTGGTATCCATTTTTTAAATGTATATCTGGTAATCTAAGCAATCCTTTTGAAGGCAACAATATGCAATATTACAACCATTGGTAAATTCCTATCATCTTGTTTTGTAAACCTATACTGCTATTGCTTTGGGTTTGTTGTTGTTGTTGTTTGTTTGTCTCTTTTGCTTTTTGTTTTTCTTTTCTGGGTCTTTTTTTCTCTTAAATAAAAAAAGATGTATTCTATGTATGCTATCTTCCCATGCATTCAAATTTGTAGATTCCACATATAAGTGAGATGGTGTAGTATTTGTTTTCAATGTTTATTTTATTCATTTAGTAACATATTCTTCACGTTTATCTATGTTGTCATGAATGTCAGGACTTTCTTCTTTTTTGAGGGAGGAGGCACCTGGAATCAAACTCAGGACCTCATGTTTGCCAGGCAGGCTCAGTACCACTGAGCTAAATTGTCAGCCCTAGGACTTCCTTCTTTTTGAAGGTTGAAAAATATTCTTCCTCATGTGTAACAGAATTTCTTTATGTATTCATCCATCAGTGGATATTTAGTTATTGACAATTGTGTTGCACTGAATATAGGAAGACAGAAATCTCTTCATGGTACTTATATAAATAAGCTTTTTGTCATGGTGACAAAACATTCAAATAATCAACTTCTAAGAAGAGAAGGCTTACTTTGGCTGTCATTTTCAGAGGGTTGACTTCATAGTAATTTGTCCATATTGCTTTTGGTTTGTAGTGGCACAGTATATCATGGTAGGAGCATATGGCAGAAGTGGCTGTTTACCTTATGGTGGTCAAGAAGCAAAAAGAGTAAAAGGAAGGGTCAGAGTCCAAAAATTGTATACAAGGATGTCCTCCCCAAAACCTAACATCGTACCACTAGGTCCCACCTTCCAATAGTGTCATAAGCTTGTGCCTAAACCTGCAACACATGTAATTTTGGGCAATACTTAAGATTTAAAGTGAAGTAGTACTTATTTCATTTCCTTTTGTTTCTATGATATTTTAACTTAGAATCTTTTGATCTTATGATGGTGTGAAAGTTATATGCTCAGTGGAAACCATACTTCATGATTTGAAGTTTGATTTTTTTGATCATTTTTAGGTTAAGAGTATGCAACATGATACTTTTCCATGATGTTCAACTGTGGACAAAAGTAAGTAGTCTGGGCAAATAAAGTATGATAGACTCAACCACGCTATTCTGTAGGCATTTTTGATTTAAAATATTTTCAACTTATTTGGATGTAACACCATCATAAGCCAAAGAACATCTATACTCAGAAAATGGCATTTCTGGATCACATGGTAATTGTAATCTTAATTTTTTGAGGAATCACCATTTTGTTATACATAAAGCAGTATCAATTCACATTCCCAATGTACAGTGATTCCCTATTCCTCACGTTATGGCCAACACTCATCTTTTGTCTCCTTAAGCATGGTTCGCTTAATAAGTATGAGATCATATTTCATTTGTGACTTTGCTATATACTTTGTGATTAATTATGTTGAGCACCTTTGTAACGTGCCTATTTAACTTTTTTGACCACTTTTAATTTGGATTAGCTTGGTTCTATAATTTGATTTTTTAAAGCAATGCAACCAACACTGCCTCTGAAACTGGAAGTGCCATTTAATGGTGCTCTGTTTTTCTCATTTTTCACATTAAAAAGCTTGTGTATTCTACATGAGAAATATTCTGCAAAACCACTTCTTTCTCTTTATACCTACTGATAGTGTACTAGTTGAGGCTGCCATCATCTTTCAATTAAATGACTATGATTACAAAATGTTTCTAAATGTTCTCCCTGTCTCATATCTAAACCTCAACCCACACCCATTAAACATCATTAACAGTACTATCGATATCAGTCCAAGAGTGATGGTATAGTCTTGGAATTTCAGCACTCTGAGAGGCTGAAGCAGGAGAATTGCAAATCTGTGCCCAACCTGATCAACATATAACTTCATAAGACCCTATCTCATAAAATAATAAAAAGGACTGAGGTGCATCTCAGTGCAAAGGCCCTGGGTCAATCACCAGTACTGCAAAACAAAAGAAAAAACAAAAACGAAAATTAGATTTTGAATGGAAACCAGATTTTGAACAGCCTTTTGTATCTATTGGTGTGGAAATGAGTGAGTCCTACAAAGAAGGGTAAACATCAGGTATACTTTTTATGCTGATGGAATTGCAAGTTATGGTTTGATGAATACAAAAGTGTGTTATTTTCACTTATGATATCTAGTGCAATCTAGCCTATTACTTTGTTGTTTGTTTGTTTTTTTCAGTACTGGGAATTAAGCCCAGGGCCTTCACACTGAGTAACCTCCCTAGCCTGCTGTTTCCTTTTTTCTGTCTGTCTGTCCATCTGTCTCTCTTTCCTTCTTTCTCTTTGTTTTTTTCATTTTTTCTTTTTGAGTCAGGATCTTGTTAAGTCTCCAAGTTCTATATTGCTCAGGCTGGATTTGAACTTAAGATCCTTTTGCCTCAGCCTCTCAGAGTGCTGGGTTTATATGAAGCGTGATGTTCATCTTAAATATTTTAAATACATTTTATTCTTACTCAATACTGGATTCATGAGATCAGATATGCTTTTTTTTGCCCTGTGTAATAAATGACTAGTTCTTCAACATCTAAAATAAAGCCTAGTACATACTAGGTAGCCAAAGAGTATTTCAAGAATGAACTCTAATCTAGTGACTATTATGTGTGGCAAGGACATTTTGTAGGAAGGGCATTCATGGAAAGATGTTCAGCAGGCTTGGATTGGGTTGAATTTTGGTAAAGCAATCAGTACCAGATTTAATAATGTAGAGTTATTTTCATAGAGATAAGAGCTAAAGGTATAAGATGGTACATGTATTTTTTATAAATCCAATATAGATGTTTGATTAATCTTCATAGGGTGGACATGTCATCACTGATTGCTCTATCCTTGAAATGTCATTTTTCACCCTCCACTTACCTTTCCTCAAAATTATA
Organism: Dasyprocta punctata; assembly: GCA_004363535.1. Taxonomy (NCBI): domain Eukaryota; kingdom Metazoa; phylum Chordata; class Mammalia; order Rodentia; family Dasyproctidae; genus Dasyprocta; species Dasyprocta punctata. The sequence continues at coordinate 9,342 of RJWM01007757.1, read as the reverse complement.
CAATGAATTTTTTTTCAGTTGTGGAAAGTGCATGTGTTCTAGCATTCTGTGTTTATAAAATTTGTCAATTATAATTTTAATGCCACTATCTTCAATAGAAATAATTAAACAAAATATTTTGGTGTTGGAGACCACTACAAAGCAGCTCTGAGCAGGATTTAAAATTAACTAATCGACGTTTTATTTATCTGTGAGCCTGTCCTAGACCTAGGCCCCTTGCCTGGTGATGGGAGCTGATTCATAGTAAGTGAACCTGTATGATTCACTGGTCCTGGCTGAGGACTGTAGTGGCTGATGAGGCCAGAGATGCCTCAAAGGGCAAGATAAGGTCACTGCTGATGACGCCTGGCTCAGAACCAATTAAATAGATAGAGACTGCAATTGCAGACATCAAACACCTGCAAGCGTCTCACTCCCACTGTAAATGTCATCATGGAGATAAGACAGTTCTCCTAAAATTGGCACAATTTACCACTTGGAGAAGTCCTTGAAATGACTCCCAAAGTCCTGCTCATTTCCTGCTTTCCTCAGAATCCTCTTTGTTTATTATGAAAAATAAATATGGGTGGCCAAGAGAGGCTCTTTGTCTTAGCCCTTATGATACCCTCAGACTCAAGAACTTTGTAAGGGCTTTGATCCTCGTGGAGCCCTAAAACCATACCACTTGTCTCATTTATTTAAGCCTTCACTGTACACTCACTCGGGATATTGGGGATCTAGGCTGGGTCCCTGATACCCCCTAGTTCTTCTTTTGTATAGGAAACTAGTATCTCATGAGACCAAGAAATTTTTTCCTGAACTTCAGGGGTTCTTTCAATCTCCAATCTTTCTCCTTCTCCTAAGAGCAAATATATTTGAAATGTAACCCTTTCCTTGTGGTACTGAGTATCCAGCTCAGGGCCTCATCATGCTAACAAGTGGTCTACTATTGAGTTATGGTCCAGCAACTTCTTTCATTTTTTTATTGTTGTGCAGAGTGTCACTTACTTCCCCAGGCTGGCCTTGAATGGCAATTCCCCTGCCTCAGCCTTCTATGTAGCCAGGATTGCAGGTGTGGGCCACCACTGCCATATTCATCACTTCTAGAGTTAAAAGTATGTACTGTATTCCAGTCTTATTACATTGCCTTCCTGCATCCATTTCCCTTTCTGCTTCAGGGCTGAGTGTACAGCAATGGCCACAGGATGGTTCCCCTGTGTCACCCACATATTTCCTCCTCATGAATTTCAGGAGCGAGGTTCTTTATGCTCTAGAAGTTCATGGATTGCTTGAATATTTCCAGGGCAATGATTGTGTTTTGCTGACATCACAGGACTGTTCCAGGTGAGCCGGGAAGGACAGGTACTCAGCTTCTCAGCTGGGGAAGCTGTGAGGATTCAGGTCCTGGCTTAGGGATGGGACAGAAAGGCACAGCGGCCTCTCTGGCCTCCATGAGATTGAGTCCTGTGGTTCTCTAGAAGCAGCAGGACCTCTGCTCCAGAGCGGCCCCTAGCACCCTATGTGCTCCCCAGCAAGGAGGACACCGAGCAGGACTGGGAGCACAGGAGATGGCTGTGCATCTGCCACCTCCCCACTGACCCAGGAGTCGCCTCTTGGGAAACTGCTCTCAGAGTTCAGGGTTGTGACTGAACTCCTTAGCCCAGGTGAGACCCAGCCCTGTGTGCACACGGTGTCCTCTCACCAGGGACCTGCCCCGGCCTCTTGCACACAGTGGAGGTCCCCACATGACAGTGCACTGTGGAGGAAGCCGTGGTCAGGTTTCAGGGGACACAGAATTAAGTATTAAAAACTCACCATCGCACTTAGAAGACTGATTTCCAAGGCCTCTTGATGGTGACTCAAGGAAGACATTGCATGACAGGAGATCTCATTATTTTGTTAAAATGACATTTCTTGAGCACATTTTATGCTTATGTCAAGAATCCCACAAGGAACAAGAAAACACACATGTTATGAATTCACAACTTTTTTGCAAATACAAGTGCTATGGAGGGAACTGCAGAATGAACAAACATTCTTGACAACAAACTCCAACCACAATCCACTTCTTCAAAAAGGATGGTGTCCTAGAACAGCTCTTCCACCTCCTCGATAAGAATGTGCTCCTGGGAACCAGGTGGTGCATTCCTGAGCAGTGCCTTCCTCTGGTCTTTTCTGTATTTGGCTCTCCGATTGTTAAACCAGACCTGAGGTCAGAGGGGGAAAACTGATAGGGTTAGTAGAAAGAAGGTGTTATCATAAAGGAAATACCACCCCATGTAACATTCTAGGCCGCTGACACTTAGATTGCACAAGGGAAGCTATTTTCTTCAGGCTGAAGCACCTTAGAGGACTGAGGGTGGACATCGGTGGAGGACCACAGGCCCGGTGTGCACAGGGCCTTGAGTTCCAAATGAAGCTCAGGAAAATAAAGATAACTGCGGAAACAGAATCTCACCTCATCTTTCACATCCTTAGTGAGCACCAGCTCTGCCTTCTGCTCAGAAACAGGCCTAGAAGGTCTCCCCTGTCCTCCCCAGCTCACTATTCTTGAACGCTTTCTTCCGGCTGTGGGATGCAGGCCCAGGGGAAAAGCTGCTCCAGTGCCTGATGTGAGCTCCATGGCTCCTAAGCAGGTGAAGCAACATAGCATCCTGACTGCTGACCAGACACCGGCCCCTCCTCAGCAGGGGGAGCTTCACCAAATGTGGGGGCATTGGCCTTGCACCCAGTGATCTGGAGTTAAAGTGCTATGTGGGGAGAAGAGCACCCAGTATGAAAATTCCATCTTCACTGAGAAGTAAAGAATCGGGAGGATGGAGCATGTGTGCCTCTTTCACAGAGCCACCATTCAAAGACAGCTGAGGACCCTTCCTCCTCTGCAGTTCCTTGACAGCTAAAGGCAGTTGGGTTGGGAGCCCGGATACTGTTTTGATTTGTAGCCTGTGGCATAGGGGAAGCTGGCAACATATATATTATTCCCAGTGAACTAAAACTCCCAAATCCTTGTCCACCTAAGGCTTTAGGGGCAAGATTATCGCCATGGTCAGCAATGTCCCTCCTGCACTCTCCAACCTACCACACCCATAAGCCTTTCAGGGCTGAGAACAAAGTCAGCTCACTGCATTTCATCACCTCTTCCAGGTCACGGATGAGCCTGCCGGGCACCTAAGGCCCCATTGCAAAACCTGGGCACCCATAGACCAGCCCCGGTTCCCAAGGTACAACAGTGCAAGTGCTTTCCAGGAAGAGGGACCCCCATACACTGCTGGGAGGAGTGGGAGGAGTCACAGAACTGCCCTTCTCTAAACCTCTGCTACCCATACCTCTGCAGTCAGACCAAGAACCGAGTCACATCTCCATGCTCTGGATGCCCTCTCAGTCTCCCGGTTCTGGACCATTCCTGAGAACTTAACAATTTATGAAGCTCCCATACTGTAAACTGTAATGACACAAAGGGTCTTCTCTCCCCGCCTCATATCTGCTTCCCAGCATGAACACAGCTCATCAAGAAGCCCAGAGCAGCAGAGCTGGTGTGCACAGGGTGCTAAGTGTCCACTGGAGGTATCTGCATCTACACAGCAGCGTGCACAGGGCACTGTCACAGCTGAGCTGACATCAGGTGTGTTTCTGGAGTTCACTTACTACCAGTACTATCACCCTGCACAGGAGAGGGAAGACCACGCAGAGGTTCTTGGGAACTGCATGCTGCAGAGATTGGACACACTGAGAACTTCCCCTTATTCATTTTTTTGCTGTGGCTCCTGTGCCCTCAGGACTCCAGTGAGAGAGGCCCACATCCAGGAAGGGGAGAAAGCCCCTCCCACACCTCGGATCCTCTGTTCTTGGGATTTGTCAGGCAGCCTGAGAAAATGCTCCCCACCCCTCCCCACATCTCTCAGCTGGGACCGCCTGCGTGGACCTGGCCTGTGCACTAGGAGTCCAGCGCTCAGTGGTCCGCTCTGCTGGGCTGCTTTCCTGGATCACCCCCCACCCAGGTCCTCAGCCCATCTCCCCACTGCTCTCTGTCATGCACTCTGCAACAACGCTGATGATGAGCTCATCCTGATTTTCTGACCCACGCCCTACTTTTTATGCTGCATCTACTGGGTTCTTTAGTCTCACATAGGGTTCCTCTGATCCCATGACCTACCCTCATGCTGCTCATCAGTGTCTGAAGGAATGCGAGGTTCTTGAAATTAAGACAGGTACAAATCTACCTTGAAATGAGGGTCACACCAATAAATCTTTTCACAAATTCCACCCCCTCAAACCTTACACTCCAAAGAAAAAGCACACCTCTCCATGTCAAAAATTACTCTCGAAGAAGATTCACTTATTAATTTAATGGTGAATTTTAAGGCATCTTTTGAATATTTGCAATTTTTCTCTATTCATTTCATTGTTCTTCAGTTAACTGAAATTTGTACCATAGCACTGTTTTTGCTTATTTCACTCTTTACACCAATTTCTAAAGCCTACATCCTGTGCCGTACTCAACCACATTCTGTCTATTTGGGGACTGTTTGCACATGGACATTGCACTACACGCAGAGAAATTTCAGTCGTGAGCTTCTACTTTAACCTTACCTTACTAAAACTTACACAGAAAAAACCAGGCTACTAACCTTTCAAACTAACTTTCTTCATCACTCTCCGCTTATCTACACATCTATTACTTGCTCAGAGAATATTTCCTGTGTACATTTAGTCTCTCTTCCAAGTATGTTGAAATTAGGTTTGGGGAAATAACTCAGTGGTAGAGCCCTGGGCACTGATGGGGGAGGCCCTGGATTCTATGCCCAGCGCCAAAAAAAATCAAAGGAGATAAAGACATAGCCAAACAAATGATTCTTAATAAACTCATGTTTACCTAAGTTTCAAATAATTTCCAACAACTGAACCCTCTTATAACCTTGCTTCCCCCTGCACCCATTTGGATACTTTCAAGGTCAGACTGAGCCCCAACAGGACTGCACGCAGAAATGCACCCTAAAGCACACTGGTCCTCCAATGAGGACAACATTACTTAGTGACTCAAGACATACAGACGTTCCTCATTTACCACCTGAGGCCTGTGCATCTGAGTAGGTTGTGAAATGAACAGTTTGCTAAGTGTGGAATTTTATATCCTATGGGTACATTACAATATTCAGAACAAAGCACAATCCAACTTGATGCTTTTGCTTTTATGTGTAAAGTTTTTACATGCAGAAACATATACCAGAGCATCTAACTACAGTACTGCACAGGACGATCAGCAAACATTACTGTCTGCTATGCACAATGTGCACTGCACAACAGGAAAACACTGACCCTCTGTAAACAAAATGGAGAAAACTGCACCAAAAACGACAGGTCATAAGTCCAAACAGGATGCCTCTGTCCTAAGTCCAGTCGTTCAACAGGTAGGCCATTAAATAAAGATGATCTGTATGCATATCCACGTATTAAGGATGGACGTTATTACACCGCTCTATTTTATGTGCCTAGAAAAATATTTCATTGTTCACACAGAATAAGACAGGGGGCTTGATGTTCTGTTTTTCCTTTATGGAAGCATGTTCCCTCTGGTAATGGGAAGGGACTACAAGTCCACGTCTCCTCATTGGATTTTCTCTCTATGCGTGCTCCTAAGTTCTAATCTTGTTTGCCCAGTAAGACAGGACAAGAAACAGCAGCAGCTTCACAACGGCCAGTAAAAGCATTGTCCAGAAGCAGGATGGAGACTGACTTCCCTGCCAGTTGACTTTTCTTGAATTTACTGACCTTCACTCTGGGTTCAGGCACATTCAGGTCTCTTGCGAGCTCCAGTCTGGGAAGAGAAAACCACAAATGTTCCACGGTCAGTGATCTGGATGAAGGAGCCAGTGTTCTGTCCGAATGGAATATCACATACACACTGTGTGATGGGCTGGAATCGGCAAGCACCCCTCCCAATGCCCCAAGAACATTGTTCTCCTTCCCCGACAAAAAGTCTCCCATCAGCAATGCTTTGGCCCCTTCACAATACTTAAGGTTACAATGTATGGGATATTTTAATGTGTTATATTAAAAAAAACTGAAAGCAGAAATTTATGATAAAAAGTACAAATTTTTATTTCATTCAAAAAACAAAACTTCAAAAATAATAGGAAAATAACAAGAGTTAATCTATTGTGTATTGTGATCTTCAAAGTAGTTTCACAGAGTACAAGATATTGGCAAAAAAATTCTTCAAATGATATTGGCCTAAATTTTTCTTTTAAATGAACTAATGGAAACCAGTAGTATAACTATCTGTTTCTTTTCCTTTTCCCTTTCTCCCTTTCCCTTTTCCTCCACACTAGTACCTCCTTCCTTTTGATGAGTAAGTTTATAGTACAAAAATATCTTGTTCTACCAACTCTGGCTCCGGGGAAATTTCAACTACAATAGAAGCCATGCAATCAAGGAATACAAAGCCAGGCGTGGTGCATGCCTGTAATACCAGCACTCAGGGGGCTGAGGCAGGAAGATCTTTGCAAGTTCAACACAAGCCTCAACTACAAAGTGAGCTCAAGGAAAGCCTGAACAGCTTAGTGAGATGCTGTCTCAAAAAGACCATGAAAAAAAAAAAAAGAGAGAAAGAGAAAAGAAAGAAAGAAAGAGAGAGAGAAAGAAGGAAAGACAAAGAAATTGACTATGTAGAACATAAACAATTCTGTGGGACAACAGATCCAGTCAAGACACTGAAAAGAAACCCAGAAGATGGAAGAAAATGTTTGCAAAGCATGCCTCATACAGAGACACAGAAACACCTCTCAAAAGTCAACAACTGAAACATACCTGCCAGGTTTAGGCATCTGAAAGGACTCAGTGAGACATTTCTGAAAAGAAGCTAGAGAGAGGAGCAGGAAGCAGGAGAAAACACGCTCAAAATGACTAACCACTAATACACATCCCACCCACAGGGATGTCAACCACCCCATCATCTGAACCACTAGCAAAGCCTGGGAAGTAACAAGCATGCCGAGCTCTGGGTAAAATCAGAACCCTTGGTCACTGTGAGATAAAATTACAAATTCTTCAGTCTCTCTTGCAAACAGTCTGCTGTGGCATCATAGTATAAACATAGAAAATTCTATGATCCAATGATCCCATTTCTGAGGATGTCTCCAAAACAATAAAACCTTCCATGTTCACAGCTATTTGTCAGGTATGTTCAGGACAGCACTATTCACAAAAGAAACCTATCTATAGATAAATCAGCAACAAGGATGTATGTATCAATGCAAGGGACTAATACTAGGCCTTGAAAAGGAAGGAACTTCTAACACATGTAGCAGCATGGCTGCACTGTGAGGAAATATGAAGTGGAATAATCAGGAACAAAAACACTAAGATGCTATGATTTCACTGAGATCTAGTTCCTAGACAACTCAAACTCATACAGTAAAAATGTAGGATCGTGACCATGAGGGGTTGGGAGAATGGGGGAAGTGGGTCGTGTTTCATGTGGATAGTTTGACTTTGCGAGATGAAGAATACTTGGAAATGTGTTGCACTGTAACACAAAAATACCCAACACTGCTGTTTTCTATGATTCAGCGTGCTTCAGGTAGCAGGTTTTCTGTCTCTGCATCTTGTACCACAGCATACAAACACAACAAAGTAGTGGCCACCATCCGGTTTCCAGACTGGATTCACGACAAACCACAGTAAAATCCCGACCATGGTCCACACATGGTGCCACCCAATGCAGCAAAGACAGACAGGCGAAGACCCCAAGTGCTCTCAGGTCAAAAGGGGAAAGAGGGCCACAGGAGAGGGGGAGTGGGGCCAGCAGGAGAACGAGAAAGGCACCTGGAAAAGAGCCCATCCCCCCTAAAGCCTCGGGGCTCCCCCAGGCAGCAGCACACCTTGTGACCACATCCGGGTACTGACTGTACTGGAAAACAGCATCCAGTTCCAGCACCTGCCACTGTGTCAGGCCGTTCCTTGACCCCCTTGGTCGGCCCCGCTGTCGACTCCTGGCAGCCGTAGGATCCTGCTTGGCCAGCAACAGCTGCTCAGGCTCCTGGTCACCGTGATCTGCGTCGCGGTTGGTGCCACATCCCTGGCTCACGTGGACCTCGTGGCTGTAGCCGTCAACGTTGTCCTCGAGGTCGGGGCGGTCATCCCCTGCGAGGCCCGGAGCTCTTTCACTGAGGTGAGCACCCTCAGCCGCTGCAGGGATGCCTGGTGCAGGACCCGCGCTGGCCTCCATCTCAGAGAGCTCCAGGCCGAAGCAGCGGGGATTCTCCATGGCAGCAAGGCACCAAAGGCCACGCATGAAGCCTGCTCCTTAGCAAAATCGAGGGCAAACGCAGTATCTGTCGGGAACAGCGTGGCCGCAAAAGGGTGGAGCCTGGGGCTGCAAATGGTTACAGAGATCCTAGAGCCTACTGGGCAAGGTCAAGTCCCGAAGACCCTCCCCGATGGCTGCTATTGGCTGCCTGCTTCCAGCCAGCTGCTGTGCAAGGGATTACAGAATAGCAAAACTGAGTGGGCATGGTCACAAGCGGAGCCTGCCAACCAGAAGAAAGTTATTGATACTGGGCATGCGCAGAATGGGGTCTGACCTGGTCTCTCAGTCAGACAACTGCCCCGCTAGATCCCAGGATAATTAAAGGGACTGCGTTGGCCTGTAAGCTGATGTGGAAGTGGAGGGGAAGGGGTGAGAACTCACACTGCCCACGCGATCTCTGGCGGGAAGGCTGGAGACTGTCCCTTGCCCCTCCTGCCATGCTGCGCTGTCTGCACAGGGCAAGGGCTCCGAATTCCGCTGTCCTGACCCCTAGGAGCTGCCGGCTCCCTGTTCCCCCAGTGTGGCTACAAGGAGAACCTGTCTTGCTCCCCAAAGTAGGTGGCGTGAGCACTGGGAAGGACTGATGTTTTTCCAGTGGTTGTTTTGACAAAATGTTGAGTAGGTAGAGCTGCTCAAAGCACTCGTTGGGTGTCCTGCACGACGCCTCTCATCACCTGGAATGCCCCAGTACCGAGTCTGTCATGCTCACCTGTTTCCTCTCTCGCCTTTAAAGCCTTTAGAATTCTCACCTGCATTTATACCAGGGATGGAACGCTTCCCTTTTGGACCCACGGACCTGTTCCAGCTTATCACCTAGACCTCCATCCAACACCTGGAAGAAACCGATAACGAACGGTGAGCCTAAGACCTCACACATACTAGGCAAATGCTCTATCACTAAGCTACTTCTCTAGCCCTTTGCTTACCTTCATTCTCTTCTTCATGATCTGAATGCAGCAGTATGCTATTGCTTAATCTCAGAACTCCTCTCTATCTACACCCATAATCTTGGTGATCTCATTTAGTTTTGCAACTTTAACTACCATTGTGATAGT